>ML264139.1:28041-71230 GCA_005239495.1 Nicotiana undulata | reverse complement strand
GGGGGGGGGGGGGGGAGTTTATTTATTGGAAAATGGTCAAATATACCCTTGTATTATGAGAAAAAGTTCAAATATATCCCTCGTTATACTTTCGGTTCAAATATATCTCTATCATAATACTATTGGTTCAAATACACCCCTATTCCGTCAAGTTTGTCCAAAGTGGACACATTTGATGAGGTGGATGCCATGTGGCATGCCACCTCAGTGCCCCTAACCCATTTTATCCCTCCCCTGTATTTCTTTTTTCACCACTAAAATTTTCTTCTAGGGAAAGGAAAGTTTAGTGACAGAAAAACAAATAGAAGGGAGGGGTAAAATGGGTTACGGGCGTTGAGGTGGCATCCACCTCATCAAATATTAGTGCCACCTAGGATTGGATGTCCACCTAGGACAAACTTAACGGAAGAGGGGTATATTTGAACCAATAGTATTACGGTAGGGGTATATTTAGACCAAAGTATAACGAGGGATATATATAAACCGTTTCACATAGTACCCGTATATTTGGCCCTTCTCCATTTATTTATTATATTTGATACATTCTGAGACATTTGGCCTGTAATAACTTGATGCTATTCTCTTTTTTCTTATAATGTATATATATATATATATATATATACATTATAAGAAAAAAGAGAATAGCATCAAGTTATTACAGGCCAAATGTCTCAGAATGTATCAAATATAATAAATAAATGGAGAAGGGCCAAATATACGGGTACTATGTGAAACGGTTTATATATATCCCTCGTTATACTTTGGTCTAAATATACCCCTACCGTAATACTATTGGTTCAAATATACCCCTCTTCCGTTAAGTTTGTCCTAGGTGGACATCCAATCCTAGGTGGCACTAATATTTGATGAGGTGGATGCCACCTCAACGCCCGTAACCCATTTTACCCCTCCCTTCTATTTGNATATATATATATATATATATATATATATATATTGTCTTTTTTTCCCCTCATTTTATGTATATTCATTCCATCTTCAGTAGTTTTTTCTTATAAGCTTCTTTATTAGTTATTTATTTGATTTAGTAGCTTCTTCGTTTGATTTAGTAGCTTCTTATTATGTTTTAGTAGATAATAACCTTTTGGTTTTCTTAATGCCACGGTTGTTTTCAAAGGTAGTTATTGTGTGAACTGCGCGACTCGTCCTAACGATGGATGGCGTGACAACCTTCTTAAGGAATGAGTAAAAATTTTTGTGTTTAGGTAACAATAGTAGTGGTAATGAATAAAAAAACCTAATTAAGTCATGCTCGAAGAGTCAACCATGCTTCAAATGGCACCAACACACTTAACTACGTGCATATGGTTAGAAACAAGGTTTTTGAAAGAAATAGCTATAGTTAGTGACTTTGTGACTCTTATGTTGACTTTGGCAATCATCGAGTGGTTTAATTAGAACATAGGATCTTTAAACTTGAATGTGGTCGTTATGGGTTCTCGACTCTGTCCTCTTTTACAATCCGTTTGCGTGAGGGTGAGATGATTTGTTTCTAGTCCAAGTATCCATGTGAAAGGGTCTAGAATTTGCCCCGAATGTGTTTCAAGGCAAAATCCTAAGTTTTGCTTGGTTTGAGAAGTGATTGTAGGCTCTCCTTGGATCGTTTGAATTTTCTATTGCCAGCCAATGTCTTTATCCCTAGTCAACCCCTTTGACCCTCTAGCCTTTCTTATTTCATAACCATTAAAAGCCTTTACCCATTTGGTCGCGACCCTGTTTTGACACCCGAGCGTTCCTTAACACTCTTGTGAAACAAATGGCTTAAAAAGTAAGTTTGGGGAGAGATGAGGAACTTGAAAAAGGTATCAAGGCATAAAAAGAGGAAAGAAATGATCTCTATGAGAAGAAAAGGCCATAAAAGAAAAGAACAAAATGAAAGATGCAAAAAGTGAATAAGAGGAAGGGTTAAAGGGATTCAAAATTAGGTAATGATCCCAAACAAGAAAAAGAATGAAATGATCAAGAAAGAGTGTCACGGCCCAAAATCCATCAGTCGTGATGGCACCTAACCCAACCCGCTAGGTAAGCCAACAAATATCTATCCAACTCCAATAATTTTAACAAGGCAACTAAACAGAAGTAATTATCTAAATTTTATACATTTTCCAAGGACTGGTAGTACAAATCACGAGCTTCTACGAATAGAATTAACAAAGCGAAAATGAAATAAATACATAGTATGTTTGAAAAGTACATAAACAGAACTTTATAATCTAAGGCTACCACGAACAATAGAGGCATCTGCACAGGGACGCGGGTACATCTTCAAATCCAGCAATCATCGAACACAACAACAACTGCAACCAACATCTGCACGCAATGTGCAGAAGCGTAGTATAAGTACAACTGAACCCATGTACTGAGTAAGTAACAAACATAACCTTAGGTTGAAAGTAGTGACGAGCTATCACAAGGTCGGGTCCAATGTCGGTATTCTACAACAATTCATCACAACATAACACAAGTAGTAAAGGGGTATCTCAGAAGTAAAAGGCTCAACTGGTTCATAGTTTAAGAAAAATAGGCATGCTTTTCAAATATCTTAGTGAAACTCAACTCTTTGCCAGAAATGCCAAAAATACAGGTAAGTTTGAAAACTGTGATTTTTTTCTCAAAATCATTTCAACAATAAGTAAAAAGTTTCATTATTTTTTTCAAATAACAAGTGCAAAAACACCTCTTTACATGTTAATGTGTGTAAGAAGTCATGAATGACGTGATATTATATAACATGAGGAAACATACATCTCTATGCATGTATGTCAAATGTGCATATGAAATGCGATGCAACTCGGTGATAAACCATATACATGCTCTCAGAGTATCAATTCACCAGGTCCTCCTAGTCACCCAATCCTCACAGTCACTCAGTCCTCCCAATCACTCATCACTCATCACTCGTCACTCGCACTCAGTAGTTATTTGTGCTCACTAAGGTTTGTACAGACTCCGGAGGGGCTTCTTCAGCCCAATCATTATATCAAGCCAATCATGGTACAAATCAATGAAATAAGCTGCGGTGTGCAGCCCGATCCCATAAATATTCTCACAATCAGGCCCTCGGTCTCACTCAGTCATCAATCTCTCTAGTCTCTCTCTCGGGCTCACAATGTCATGAAACTAGCCCGAAGATGATGATATAATGTGTCAATAAATAACAACAGAGACTGAGATATGATATGCAAATGAGTGTGTATGACTGAGTATACAAAACAATGAAAGCAAATAACTCCATAGCAGAAATAACCTCATTGGGTCCCAACAGTATCGGTATAAGTCTAAACATGATATCTAGCATGATTGACAGCTCAATTTTTATATCACATGGTGGAGACACAGATAACAACAAGATAAGGTCACTATACAGTGCCATGGGAGCCTTAGAGTCCCAATTCACAGAGTGCACGCCCACACGCCCGTCACCAGCATGTGTGTCACCTCGCATGTGAGTCACCTCAATGCCAATAACATAACACATATTGTGAGGTTTCATACCCTCAGCACTAAGTTTAAAAGAGTTACTTACCTCGAACGAGCCAATACCAATGTCGAACAAGCCAAACGATGCTCCAAAGATGCCATATCGCACGTTCCGACCTCCGAATGACTCGAAACTGGCCAACAACAATTCAAACACATCAACCGAAGCTAAAGGACCAATCCCAATCATAAAAGATCAAATCTTGAATAAAATCTCGAAATCGACCCAAAAGCCTAACCTATGCCCGCACTTCGAAACTCGACAAAACTCACAAAATCTGACAATCCATTCAATTATGAGTCCAACCATACTAGTTTCACTCAAATCCGACTCAAATTCGATGTTCAAAACTCAAAAATTCATATTATGAATTTTAGGCCAAAACCCCCAATTTCCTCTTTATAGTTCATCAATCAATTGTCAAAAATGAAGATAGATTCGTGGAATGAAATCAAAACTGAGTAGAGAACACTTACCATAATCCTTGTGATGAAATTTGCTTCGAAAATCACCTCAATCCGAGCCCTACATCTCAAAATATGAAGAAAGAACAAAACCTTCAATTTTTATAGCTTCTGCCCAGCACTTTCCGCATTTGCGGACAAATTGTCGCATCTCCGTCCACCGCATATGCGGTAAAACTTCGCTTCTGTGAAAATAATCTTGCCCAACAATCCCCACACCTGCGCATGTCAAATCCCTCTTCTACGATGCCTTACAGACCTGCTATTCCAAGTCTCGCATCTGCGCACACAAGTGTGCTACAAAATCTGCTTCTGCGGTCTTCCTCACACAACCTCTTCTTGCTTATGAGACTCCATGAGAACTTGTGGGAACATCTCACCTGCGCAAACCATCTGCAGGTGCGGTCACACCAGAACCATCAACCACTAGCCTTAGCCAAAATCTCCAAAATGCTCCGAAAATTCCAACTTTCGCCATTTCAAGCCAAACTTTACTACAGACCTCCAAATCACAATCCGAATACGCTCCTAATTCTAGAGTCACCCAATGGAGCTAACATATCCATCAGAAATCCAATCCGAGGTCAATTACTCAAAAGCCAAAACTTGGTCAAACCTTTCAAATTTAAAGCTTCTATCTGAGAATCTTTCCTCCAAATAAATTTCAAATAACCTGAAAACCAAAATCGACGATTCAAATAAGTCATAATATATCATACGGATCTACTCATGCCCTCAATTAACCGGGCGAAGTGCAAATGCTCAGAACGACCATTCAGGTTGTTACAAGGACTGATGCTAAGTCTCTCTAGTCCCTAGTGAAAAGAAAGTGCCTCTAAGAATTGGCAAAGTGTAAGCCGAGAAATGAAAGATTGAGTGATTAAGGAAAGGTGTAACCACTTACCCATACGGTATCCTACCCTAACCCAAAAGCCTTCATTACATACCGAAAGAAGTCCTACTTGATTTCAAACCGAGTGAGCTTATATTAGTGGCGATCTACATGAGGGGCAAGTTTTTGGTACTTGATTCCCTACTTGTGACATTATCTTGAGAAAGATGAGTGAACCTTTCATAAATCTTTGGATTCAGTGCTAAATTTCTTAAGTGAGCTAGGCAAATTGAATGTAAAGGAGGAAGAGTTTAGAGTCCACCATGACCTACATGATATAGCAAGAGTCCTTGATGAGTAAAGTCAATTCTTGGAGCTCAAATGTCACATTAGAACTATATGTGCATGCATGTTTAACTTGTCGCCTTGCTGATAATACATGTGTAGTGTGGGTAATTGTTAGTCCCAACTGATGTGTGGATGACTCACCTTTGACTTGCTGAAATGGCCCTTAACTTTTGGAGGTGAGAATTAATTTATTTACTTTAGGACAAGCAAAGACTTAAGTTTCGGGGAGTTGATAAGTGGGAATTTTGACTTAAGTTTGGGGGAGAATTAATTTTTTAGCTTTTCATCTTTATTTTCTTCAAATCCTATTATGAGTAGCTAGATATTTACTAGGATTGTGACCCAACCCTAGCGTGTAAACCTTATGGGTGATTAATTTTATGCTTGTTTATGATTGGGTGTTTATTATTTAGCTTATTTCATGCTTCAATTTTAAAATTAATGGTTGCAAACATTGATTCATGTCTATTTGACTTAGTCTCTACTGGAGAAAGAAGGTCCTAGTCTAGGATAACTTAGCAAACAAGGAATTGCTTCAATTTTAGAATTAATGGTTGCAAATAAGGAATTGGATTAATTGAGAGATTGATTAACCTAATTAAAGGGTTCAAACTAAATATAGTAAGAACCCGACTTGAGCTATTATCAACTATTTTGGTTGATACCCATTTGGACTTGAGAAAGCCAAATTGGGCAAAGTCCCTTTCTAACCGAGAGGTATTGGGTGCGTAACGTGGAGTTGAGAGCTATAATATACCCCATTTAACAAAACAAGTATAAACATCTTTATCCCATGAGGCAAACACCTAGGTTATGGTCACAACTCTAGGCCTTTAATCCAATTGGAAAAACCTAAAAAAAACTTAAATCTATAATCTATTTTCTTTAGCTTGCATTCATTAGAATAATAGTAGAAATAGAAAACAAAACCTTGTTGTGGAAGTGCAATCTTAGATAACCCATTTGCTTGCTTCAAACATATACACCTAACACCCCTCATAAAATTCCAGTGGATTTGACTCCGACTCATAGTTGGGTAATTATTATTGCATACAACTATTTTATATCTCATATAGAGGTGTGTTGCGGATGTCATCACTGAGTCTAATCATGAGGAGGGCGTGGAGGTCATAAATGGTGTTTTTGAGCCTTCTACAAACATGCAAAACTCAAACACTGATGAATTGCACCCAGAGGCCTCTAACTCGGATGAAACACCTATGTAGTTCACATTGATAGATCCAAGGGGATTGCAGTTAGAAGTGGACTTGTCACACTTCTTCAATGCCTAGGATGAAACACCTCCAGTAGAAAACATGGTTCATGTTGAACCTGAAACCACTGCTCAAAATCATAAAATGATCGCCAGATTCAAATCTAATTCTCTTCCTATAATTCATGCCTCGCTAGCTGATGTACAAACAAAAACAGAAGAACCTAAGTCTATAAAAGAAGCTCTTAGTTCCCCTCGCTGGCTTAAAGGAATGCAAGAAGAACTAATAGTCTTACATCAAAATGAAACTTGGATTTTTGTTTCCAGAACACCAACAATGAATGTAGTAGGGTCTAAGTGGGTGTTTAAAACAAAAATGAAGGCAGATGGGTCAATAGAAAGACACAAATCAAGGCTAGTTGCTAAAGGGTAATCACAACTTGAAGAGATTGATTTTAAAGAAACCTTCAGTCAAGTGGTTAAAGCTACAACTATAAGAGTTATTCTCTCTGCTGCTGTCACTTTATATTGGCTCATTAGGTAACTAGATGTTAAGAATGCTTTCATACATGGTCATCTACAAGAAGAAGTATATGCGACTCAACTATCGGGCTTCACTATTTCAATGTATCATGATCATATTTTTCTCTTAAAGAAGGCAGTCTATGGCCTCAAACAAGCTCCTAGAGCTTGGTTTCAGAGATTTAACATATTCTTAATTCATCTTAGATTCAAATACAGTAGAAGTGATTCATCTTTATTTATTCTCCATGATGCATAAGGAACAATCTTACTTCTGTTATATGTAGATGATATAATTATGATAGGAAGCAACACTAGACAAATAGAGAAAGTAGTGCAAAAGTTGAGACATGAATTTTCTACGAAGGATCTTGGACCCTTGAATTACTTCTTGGGTATTGAAGTAAGCTATTTTCTTGGAGGAATACACTTGAATCAAAGCAAATATGAAAATGATCTTATTAGAAATGTGGATATGGAAAATGTAAGAATAATGCATACTCCACTCGCTCAGAGGCATGGTCTACAAGAAGCAGTTGGCAAAGAAGTTGATCCATTAGTTTACAGATGCATTGTGGGAAGCTTGCATTACCTCATACTCACTAGACCAGACATTACTCATGTTGTTAATCTTGCAAGTCAATTCATGCAGAATCCAACGAGCATGCATCTTCAGGCAGTAAAAAGAATATTGAGGTATGTCAAAGGAACCATTGATCATGGATTGACAATCATATCGCAGTCTTCCTTCAAGCTGTATGGGCTCTTAAATACAGACGGGGAAGGATGTGCCATACCAAGTAGGTCTAGTATCACTACTAAAAAAACAGGTTTTAGCGACAGACAAATTCCGTAGCTAAACAGAAAAATTCATCGCTAATCTCATTTAGCGATAAATTAGCAACGGATTATCAAAAATTCTGCTAGCTACAAGCATTTTAGCCACGACGTTCGTAGCTAATACCAGTTTTTTTGTAGTGTACAGGATATAGTATATACCTTGGTGCAAATTGTGTCTCCTGGTCATCGAGGAAGCAGAACACTATTGTAAGATCAAGTGTTGAAGCTGAGTATAGAGCACTGGCAGCAACTGTAACTGAATTTACCTAGATAAGTTATATTGTACAAGACATTGGAATGTATATTAAGACTGCTTTGTTCTATTATGTGACAACTTGAGTGCTCTATACCCTATTAAGAATCCCATAATGCATGCTAGAACTAAGTATGTAGAACTAGATTATCACTTTGTTAAAGAGAAAGTAGCTCAAAGACAATTGATCACTCAGTTTGTTAGGTCCAAGGATCAATTCTAAGGATCAATTAGCAGATGTTCATACAAAATCTCTTGGCAAGGACCATTTCCAGTTCTTTCGAGATAAGCTAGGTGTAGTGAACTCACCTCCCACTAGTTTGAGGTGAAGTGTTGTAGACAATGATCATGTTAACAAACCTGATAACTACCTGATCACTTAGCTTTAGTCTATTAGAATTAGAACTCTTGTACTAGACATCCTAGAAGAGTTTTACTCTATATTGTATAACCTAAAATATAGGATCAATATCTTGTATAAATACATAAACATAGACACATGTAACTGCTTAATATATCAATACACTGCCTTCTCGACATTGTCTCTGTGCCATAATGATCACAAAGAGAACTTTCCATCAATTGTTTCCACGTTTGGGTTCACCGTAGGGGGGAAGTAGTTTGACCTTCCAGACACATCGGAATAGTGTCGTCCGACAGATCCATTTAGGAGGATCGTGATGAGTAATCGCGTTTTTAGGTATCCGTTGGTGATTTTCTAGAGAGAGAAAGAGCCGCTCCTTATCTTCATTTAAGTCTCGGACACTGCTGCATTATTTGTCCAGTTTATTTCCAGTCAATCGAATAAACTTAGACAAACAACCGTTGTACATTAAGTTTTTAAACCAATAAACAAGTAGGAAAATGCAATTTTACTAATTGTCGCTAGAAAAGTATCAAGATTCAAATTCATAAAATTGCAATTCAAATGTGACCTCTCTCTTGGCCACACGCTTTCTTTTTTGTAGTTCAGCACTTGAATCCAGAGTAAGAAAATAACTCTTGGTAGTAACTTTTGGTCTGTTAGGTTAACGTAGTATTAGTACTTCGTAAAAGAAACGTTAGACACGACTTTTACTTTTTAGAATGGTCTAATCAGGAAGTAAAGGTCTACCGTAAAGTTTAATCAAGGGGAAACTTTGGTAGTGTTTTCTACCATTCAACTCAATCATGACTGTGTCAACTCAATCCCAAAAGTACTTTCGCTTTGATAAAGACAAATTATTCTTGTTATGGTTGGTAACAATTCCATTCTATGTTATAAATTCCTGTCCTCTATATGTTAATCATTATCATTAGCTTCATTCCTAGTTTTTTTGACCGGTGCTCGCAATTGCTTATAGTTTGGACTTGCATTTTGGAATATACTGAGTGCATGCATGCGTTGATTGGGTTCCATTATCTCCCTTTCTTATTACACCTACTTCTTTCACTTTCTTTTGAATGCTCTGTTGTAGCATGTGGGGTTATCTTGGTCCCTCTAATGGGAGGTACACGGTACACCAATGCTTTTAATTGAATTAAACGTGCTGTTAAAGATAATCTCAAATTTATAATTGCGGGAGGAATTGATGTTTTCTGTATATTCAGATTAGGGTTGTACAAACTAAACTTGAAAAACCGTAAGTCAAATCATATCGATTAGATTTTATTTGATATGATTTGGTATTGATTAAAAAAACTCAACCAAAACCGATATATAAATATATAATTTTTGTATATACTTTTAAAACTTTATATAGAGTTTTTCTTTAAGAAATATCTAAAAGTATTTGGGATTCTTTTATGGGATGTAATATTTAATAGAATATGAAGTACTCCATTTTATTGACTTTAAAAAATGAGTTGCATGATCATTTTGTTATCAAGTGTTACCGCAATGCGTTAATTTCTTTATTTTTCTATATTCATATGTCAAGATCTATTAAATTCTTATAACTTTTTTGAATTTTCGATAATTTAAAATTATAGAACATATCATTATTTAGGTATCATATTAGTTTTTATGCTTAATTATTAAATTCGAGTAACCTTGAAAGTATACATCAACAAAAACTTATTGTCGGACGACTAAAAAAAATAACGTTCATGTATTACTAATAAAATTCTCCCATAAGAATATTTTAATTGATCATGTGCTTGTTGATTTTTTAATTTTTACTAAGCATATATTACTTATCAAAAATTTAATAAAGTATGATTGAAATAATATTCATGTAACAAAAACAACTAGAAAACCCGACAAAACCAAATCAATCCGAATCGATATAGTTGGTTTGGTTTGGTTTTGATAAAAACCGAACCAACCCGATGCATGTATACCCCTAATTCAGACTATAATCATTTTCACTATTTATATAAGTTTAACATTTTACTGATGAAATAAATTTGATTTTCTGAAGTCGATATGGTTTTCTCTTTAACTTTTTGGCTTACAAAAAGAGAAAAAAAAAACAAGGATCATTGCTCTTTATTGATTTTTAGATCAAGCTTTATTAGTTTTTGCTGACACTAGGTCAGAATGAAACCAAATGTTTATTAATTACAGTTTAAAGTTGATATACAGAGCGTAAGAAATGGCAGCAATAATACATAGTGCACTAATTAGTGCTACAACATTTTGTTTTTTCAAATGAATATTCCTTTCTTTTTAAAAAAAATTAGCTACTTTATTACTGTATTATCTAAAAAATGCGGCAATAAAAAATTAAACTTAGAGGATAATCTATGATAGATTTGAGCATAAATTCATCTTAACCGGTATCTTGCTCTCGAGTCTCGAGGAAGTGATGAGGTCCTAGCGCGAATACATTGTAATTGAATACGGTTTCATGAAATAAAGAAATAAGTTTAATATTTAGGGTTAGAAGAGAGTTGTTTAAATTACGATATACTACTCCAATCTAATCAATGGAATGGAATAGGTAGTAGCAAAACTGTTACAGACCAAAATTCAATTGAATAGAAACCTAGAGCTAACTCTGGAGTCTTATAATGGACAAACAACCAGTTTCATTATTATGTCTCTGGCGTATTCAAATTGGCCATCTCTTTCTAGATATATAATATAATATAAAATAATTTATAGCTTTATAAAAAGTGCATCTTTATCTTTGATATTGATGTGAGACTTAGAAGTGGCTTTCATGCATATATATATATATGTGGTCTCAGAGGTGGATAGGATTGTTTAAAAACTAGTACAGAACAGTTTGCACTATATTATCATTTTCTCAAATGAACTCCTTTTTCTACTTGGAATATTCTAAACTTTATTTGTTACAGTTGTCAATTAAATTCAACCGTTCGGAAGAGAGTCATCACATGCTGGCTATACTTTGGAGATTTTGTATCCTCAGCATAACATCCATTTAGTTATATACTAACTGATGGGTTTAAGTTTTTTGGACTGAAATCGTAATTTTTCTTTTATTAGATAAAAAGTATCTTGTTCTTTATAAGAATTAATTGATGTCACACCTCTTTTTTACCGATAATGGTAATAAGAGAGTTTTTCCACTTTAAGTGACATTATTCGATTTTTGAGATTTTATTTTATTTAGAGTCGCCACCCGAATTTTTTACAGTGTTCCGGGACACCATTTATTTATTAGAAATCCCAAAACCGAGGAATTTTGACTATGTTCTAATTGTCTGCGAACCAGAAATCCGGGTAAGGAATTCTGTTAACCCAGGAGAAGGTGTTAGGCATTCCCGAGTTCCGTGGTTCTAGCACGGTCGCTTAATGATTAAACCTGGCCTAAATTGTTTAATTACCGATTTTAGCACCTAAAAATGCATTTTTTATATTGTTACCTCTTTATTATTCTTTTGTATTTAAAGAATTGCCTTGAGACGAGTTACGTATGCGTAAAAACCCGTAGAGTTTGAAATGTGTCTAAAATTATGTTACGCGGACGTGTACATAATTCTCGACACTGAACTCATTCAAGGAGATAAATAAAGTTGCGCGAGTGCGTATTTTATTTTGTGGTCGAAAGAAACCGGAATCACGTCACGCGGGCGTGTACGCAATCCCGATAAATTTAAGAAATTCGTTGCTAAAAGTGTCTCTACGAGTGTTCATTTTAGTCTTTTATTTGTGTTACGTAAACGTATACTTTGATTGGTTAAGTCATTATCTAAGTCTAAAAATACTATCTAATTCGAGAATGGGTTTGAATTTTTCACTACGTCTAACGTGAATTCATAGGGACTGATTTAAAGAGGCATTTTTAGATAATGATAGGAATCACTCCCAAACTACGTTCATTAATCACATGCGTGAAGATTTGGGCTATGGTCTAGTTTAGCCCAGTTTGTCTTTGGCCAATCTTAATATAGGCTATTCGAGAAAAGAGGAGCGTATACGATTCAGCTCAAATACTACTAAACTAAAGAAATTAAAGATGCAAACAGAGATACAAATTCATGACTTCAACACAATGATCAGAAGCAAGTTTGCACTTTTTATTGCCCTTTAGTTGCTGTAAAGGCTGGTTAAGAAAATATATTCGTGTGACTCAAAAATACATCAAATTTTACACAAAAAAACGCAGTTTTAAGGTAAAAAGTCATGGGAATTTTAACGAAAACAGGTTTTTTCACAATAGTATTTGAAATCTCGGACAGATTAGTTTTTATTCCAGAAATCATACGAGTTTCAAAGACACATTTTTTTATCTTAATTGAATCCCGCTAGTCATATGCCCTATTGCATTAATGTTTAAGTGAAAAATAACTTCTGGGCTTTTGTCCCCTTGGGCCCAATAGCATGGGGGTTCAAGTTGAATCAGGCCTTAATGGGCCACTTTATCTAGCTGACCCAGTTGCAAAGAAATTCACATTTAGTAAAATAAAAGCAAGATGAAACTGCATGTTGATTCTAATAATGTCCAGTCTCTTTTTACAACTGAGATTCAAAGTTTAAACAAAACTGATATACTTCTCTAACTAATGGACCACATTATAGCTTAACAAACGAGGAAAAAAAAAAGAACTACCTCTAGGCTAAAATGAGAGTTTGATACTACTGCTTCTAGCTGGACCTCCCTTTTGTTAATCTTAAGCGCAACACCTGTAAAACTTCCAAGCAAAGGATTTTATGCATCATGATGGGAGGAATTTGACCATGAAAGGGTCAGATTCACTTTACCCTTAACGCTGTTTTAGAACTAGAACTTATCAAGTATAAGCATGGAAGGTATTAAATTTAGCTAATGAAGAGTCTAAATTTTGGCTAAACTATCAAAGATTGAAGTCATGCTTTACAAATAACTCATTAGACCGAGATAACTTGAACCAATCTGAATTTTGTCAACATATTCATGCTGTCCAGAAATTAAACAAGAAGAAACACCAAACTAACACATATTTTAAGATCTACTAGTCAAATATGACTACACATAACATGAAGACAGTTTCACCAAAGGGATTTCATTCAATATAAATACGGGTTACATACCTTTTCTCAAAGAAGATAAGCAGAAATATGACCTACTAAGGTCTAAAATACCAGAATTTCAGCAACGGAAAAAATCAACACAGCAACAGCAACAACTTAAGAAAAACCCAGGATCTTTGACTCAAGAATGAACCTATTTTAAACCAGAAAAACCCCAATAAATCAGTTTTGAGATGAAGAAAGACCAATAGTTACAAGAAAACTAAAATGTACTACTTTTGCACTTATACTTCAAGATATTTTGTTTTATTTTTTAGACTAAGAGTAGTGTAAAAATATGTAAAAAAAAGGGTCTCCCAAAATCTGTGTAGAATTCTTGTTTTTCAGAGGTCAAAAATTGTATCCTCCTGTGTGTGTGGCTGATGAATATCACAACCTATTTATAAGGGGATTTAGGGCATCATATTTTAGCATATTCCTTATCTTTTTTAAGCTGAAATAGTACAGCTACAGCTGTCAAACCTTATCCTATTGGACAACTGTACCTCCTTCTAGAACATTCTACTGATTTCAGACCTTATCCTCTTTTAAAGTTACTGTTTTACCCCCTAAAAATCTGATTTCAAGATATTTCCTTAATTCTAGAAGTTTCTTGGGTTGTTACACCCAAGATTCTTCTATTGTAATTCCTAAACTAACCCTTAGTACCCTTAGAATTACCACTTAAGGTTAAAAGGTTAGGTTATTATCAACTTTAGTTAGTTCATCCTAAGTGAGTGACTAACTCAATAATTAACCTGTTCTGATCTTAAGTGAATCACTTTTAGGACTTGGGTTAGGTTAACTAGGGAAGTTATTAACTTGGGTTAGCCTATTAAACAAGTGGCTTTTATAAACTACCATTAATTAGGTTAATCTTGAAGTTTAGGATTAAACTTGGTTAATCAATGACCATACACTGGTTCAGGATTAAGTATCAGCCTAATTAATCTAATAATCCTAATTAAAAATGTTCAAGTAAACTATGAAGCAACTAATCAACAAGTAATCATGCTTAAAGAAGCAGTACATTCTAGCCAATTCATGAATACAAATAATCTTGTTCAAACAGGGCAAAGGAATTATGATTGTCGCAAAGAAACAAGGCACACAAAAATAAACAAATAATGAACAGAATCTGGACCTAATCAACAGCAACAAAAGGAAAGGAAACTAATCCTAAAAGGAAGTAGAAAATAATAATTAACATGGCATACAGAAATAGTAAAGAAAAGAGGAGTCTATGAACATATTGTTAACTACAGAAAGACTTAATGCAAACAAAGAGTAAATTGACCAAAACAGGTTAAAACCATTTAAGCTTTCTTTTTCTCGATTTTTCTTGAATGAAAACAGGAAATAACACATAATCCAAATAAGGGAAAAGAGGAAACATCAACTAATCAAATCAAAAATTAATCTAGTACGGACAGAAATCAGTGGGAAAACGGTTTTTTTTCTTTTGATATTGCATAGAAGTAGTAAAGAAAGAAGAATTCCTGTTAAAAGGGTTTGGCTGGAAAACTCGAAGGTCGCCGGACTTGGCCAGATTTCGGCCGGGTTTAAGAATGACTCAAACCCACACAAATCAATAACCCTCGACGAGAGCTATCGATCCATGTAAGTGAGAGCCATTAAATATCTTCAATTCGGCGGGACATAGATATCTACGTTTTCAGATTCCTAGATCTAAAAATACTCGAGATTGGGTGTTTATTTTGGGAAACCAATGGTGGGGTGGGGTTGAGGATAAAGAGAGGGTTATTTGGTATAAATTTGGGGCGGATTGGTGGTGTTCTGCCGCCGGTGGAGCAAGGCGGAGAACCGGTGGAGCCATGGTGGGAGACAGAGGGGGTTGACCGGCCATTAGAGAGGAGAAAGAGACGGAGGGGAAGGGTGGGGGTGTTAGACTTTGCAAATGAGGGGGTGGGGGTAGTTTAGGACAATTATATACTTCTTAATTATTAGTTCCCAACCGTTGGATCTGGGGAGATCAACGGCTGGGATTCATTTGGCTCAAAACGACGTAGTTTTATTAAGTGGGGAGATGGGGCTGGACCGTGTGGATTTGATTTGGGTCGTTGGCGGGTAATTGCTCTTGGGCCTGGGTAATTCCAGCCCAGGTCCGTTTTTACTCATTTTTGGCCAATCTAAACTTACCTAATTAGTTTAAACTAGATTAATGCTAAAAATAAATATATTAATTAATTTTAACCTAGTCTTTGTCTAGCTTTGCAAATTAATTAAAAATCACACCCCTTAATTTACTCCTAAACAAATTTCACAATTTTTTGTTAAAGAAAAAGTAATTAAACCAATAAATTGAACATTAAACATTCTCTATGTCGGGTAATTACATTTCGCTATCATTTAAATAATAATTATAGGTTATGAACCTAATTATGTCATTTTAAATTATTTATAAATTTAAAAGACGAATTATGGCTTCATAACGTAAAATAAACTCACAAACATCACTAAAATTCAACTAAATTCATGAAATCAATTAATTAATTGAGATTTTTGTAGGATTATACGATAGGTAAAAAATCACGTACTCACATCTGCCTCTCTTTGTTCGAAACACGAAGAGTTTTAGGGCAAAGACAAAGTGAGCGACCATAAACGACTTTACCCATTCGTATGTTCCATTGTGAAGCGTTTTTGAAAGGTTTGACCGAACCCTGCTTCAAAGGTTGCCTACATATCCTTGGCTATAAAGGAATCATGTCAGTGTAGTTCTGGAAGTTTTGGTAGCTGGGACTACCGAGTAACTGTGGTTTCACTGCGGTTGCTGCTGCTGATCTCCTTATTACACCCAAGGTACACAAAACGACAGACTAACTAAACCTATCAGCTACTAGTTACAAGATTCCTATCTAAGACCTGGTCTTGAGTCTTGATCTTCTGCTGACTCTGGCCCGGATCTTGATGCTTGTTAGCCGTAAGTGCTGGTTTCGTCTTATCGTTCTTCGGATCAAAATAAGATATACCGAACGGATGACTTCAATCTCGTCCTGAATAGTCCATATATGTCCTGTATCTACACTTTGGATTCAGACTTCTCTTTTGTTTTATTATTCTCGATCGAAACTTCTTCTTTTGGGTCATCTCGAGTCCATTGTCCTAAAATGTAATCTGCACAAAAATCAAAGGAAAACAAACGAACGAAATCTTCTGCCCCAGTTTTTACTGGGAAAATTTTGTGAGTTATTGTAAACAAATCCATACTACTTTATTATTGAAAGAAATGGAAAAGGCCGGGAGCAGTGCACCCCGGGGTTATTGTAGACTAGGGAGTGAATATCCCATATCCCAAAGCAAGATCAACTAAGGGTTGGGGACCCTATGTTGCAACACAAAGCATCAATTAGGGATTGTATGCCCTATGTCGGAAAAGAAATCATCAGCTAGGGGTCGTATACCCTATGCTGGAAAAGAAACCAATCAGAGAATGTATACCCTTAATGGAAAAGGAATCATCAATCAGGGAATGTATACCCTTAATTGGCATCGACCATGGGAGTGTATACCCTGCGTCGAGAAAAGAAATCCTCAACCAGGGAATGAATACCCTTGATTGGCATCGACTAGGGTGCGTGTGCACCCATGTCGGGAAAAGAAATCAACCAGGGAATGTATACCCTTGATTGGAAAAGAAATCATCAACCAGGGAATGGATACCTTTTATCGGCATCGACTACGGGAGTGTATACCCTGCGTCGGGAAAAGAAAACATCAATCAGGGAATGTATACCCTTGATCGGCATCGACTACGGGAGTGTATACCCTGCGTCGGGAAAATAAATCATCAACCAGGGAATGTATACCCTTGATCGGCATCGACTAGGGAGAGTGTGCCCCCATGTCGGGAAAAGCAATAAACCAGGGAATGTATACCCTTGATTGGAAAAGAAATCATCAACCAAGGAATGTATACCCTTGATTGGCATCGACTACGGGAGTGTATACCCTGCGTCGGGAAAAGAAAACATTAGCTAGGGGTTGTGTACCCTATGCTGGAAAATAAATCATCGTCTAGGGGTTGTATACCCTATGCCGACATCAACTAGGGAGTGTACCCTGCGTTGGAAAAGGTGTAGCTAGGGTTTGGAGAACCTATACCACTTCAATTTTGGGTTGATTTCAACCTTATTGTTCTTCTTTTCTTTTCATTTTGAGTAAATGTGGGAAAGGAGTTTTGGATAAACTTCCCTTTTGGAGTTATTGCTGCGGAGCTGCTTCTAGCTCTTGAGCCCTTTCTTTTGGTTACGCTTGCCTTTGCAAGGTTGGTTACACATGTTTCCTTCAATCAAAGAACAATTTGTTAGTTTGAAACGATGATTGGTTTTGCGGCCTTGATTTTCGACCGCTTGATCTCGATTCTTGTGACGAAGATCTCAAATATTCACTTGCTTGCTGGGAATTGGGTTTCATTTCTGACCTCGGGGACCTCGATTTTCCAGCTTTTACCATGACTATCGGTCACGTGGGACCCAACATTTGACTTTATTTTGCCTTTGTAGGCCTTTTACTTGCTTTTCTTTTAGATTTCCAAAGTATCGTGGGACTTAACCTTTTCCAACTTGATTTTGCCTCCATCGGCCTTTCACTTCCGGTTTTTCTCCAAGTTTAACTTTTAAAGCATCTAGAGCATTTTTGGATTTCTGACCTTTGCCAAGAGAGTTAGCCACGCGGGACCCATCCTTTCACTTCAATTGCCTTTATAAGCATTTTGATTTGGTTTTCTCCTTTCAAGGGTTTTGCCTTTAAAGCATCGGCCGTTGCGGCCAGTCGGGATTAACTCGATGCCCCTGATTGTGGCTCGACGCCCTTTGCATGTTGGCCCATGTCAAATGAGAGCCCTGTAAATCAGTCTTGCCATCCTTTCTTTGCCTTAGTTTAGGAACAAAGTTAGATCTGAAGGGATTCAAAAGAAAAATAAATGACAGAATGGACAATGAATTTAAACAAAAGGTGTCCCTTTCGGGGAAAGGAAAGAAGGACTTATCTGGAGTGCATGCGGACTTTAATGAACATGACATGCCTTTTGGACTGGATGCCTAATCCGTGTAAACCGTATGACTCTCAGATTCATCACAGCTATTACCTCGAGATTGAGAAACCTTGCCCCGGACCGTTTCCATGTCAGTGACCAATTATCCTCTTTTCAATCAGTGGTTCCCTTTACGGGTTTTCACCGACTAACCTCTCTCGTTTCTCTTCTTACCATCGCCTCACGGTGCCCGTATGGATTTTCACCGATGAGACTCTCTAATTTTCATTTCTCTTCTTATTGTCGCCTCACGGTGCCCGTGTGGGTTTTCACCGATAAGACTCTCTCATTTCAATTTTTCTCATTTGCTTGTATTAGATCCAAACAACTGTATCCTCCAATTTTGGACATCTTTGCCGATTGATCGGAAGGACTTGAATAAGATTTGGGGTAAAAAGAATTTGGACTGAATTACAACTTTGGAACCTTTCAGGCGAAAACATCGCCGAACCATTATAACTTCTGCCCCAGTCTCACTTTGGGGAAATTTGGATTTTTATTTTGGTGTGACTGAACCCCAGGGAGAGGATGCCTACGTATCCTTTCGGAATCAAGTTAGACGTAGTTCAACAAGTTTTTTTTTTGATTTTTTTTTGATTTTTGTCTTTTTTTGTCTTTTTTTTTAATCAACACTTTAAGTTCCAAAGAGGGTAACCAAGGAAGAGTAACCAGCTCAAAGGGTTTACAAAAACTGGTAGTGTTTGGGGTAGCGTGAATGAAAGCCTTCGTCAATTCGACCACTAATATCATCACGAACAGGGTCAAACATAATATCGTTTGACTGCGTCTCCATCGACAGCCGTTTCGGGGTCATTTCCTTCGATGTCCCCCAAGTACAATGCTCCTTTTTGTAGAAATTTTCTTATGATGTAAGGACCTTTCCAATTCGGGGTGAAATTTCCTTTCGCTTTTCGTGGTGCAATACGATACGCCTTAGGACAAGTTACCCCACTTCGAAGTTCTTGGGCCGTACTTTCTTGTTGTAGGCACGGGCCATTCTTTGTTGGTACAACTGCCCGTGTTAAACTGCAACCATTCGTTTCTCATCAATCAGAGTTAACTGTTCCAACCGGGTTTTGACCCATTCATCATCCTCAATTTCAGCTTCGACAAAGATCCGAAGGGAGGGAATTTCGACTTCTGCCGGAATCACGACTTCAATGCTGTAAACCAATAGATAAGGTGTAGCCCCAACTGATGTACGCACGGTCGTGCGATATCCTAATAATGCAAAGGGCAATTTCTCGTACCATTGCTTGGAAGTTTGAATTATTTTCCTGAGAATTTTCTTGATATTTTTGTTTGCTTCTTCAACGGCGTCGTTGGCTTTAGGCCGATAAGGGGTAGAATTGCGGTGTGTGATTTGGAACTGTTCACACACCTCCCTCATCAAGTTACTATTCAGATTTGCGGCATTGTCGGTAATGATAGTCTTTGGGATACCAAAACAACAGATAATGTTTGAATGCACGAAGTCCACCACTGCTTTCTTGGTGACTGCTTTAAAAGTGACCGCTTCGACCCATTTTGTGAAATAGTCGATGGCAACCAAAATAAATTTGTGTCCAGTTGAGGCTTTTGGCTCGATTGGCCTGATGACATCCATTCCCCAGGCAACGAAGGGCCAAGGTGCTGACATGGGATGTAACTCTGAGGGCGGCGCATGAATCAGGTCACCGTGTATTTGACACTTATGGCATTTCCGGACAAAGCTAAAGCAATATTTCTCCATGGTCATCCAATAATACCCGGCCCGCAAGATTTTCTTTGCGAGGACGTACCCGTCCATGTGGGGACCGCATACTCCTGAATGTACGTCATTCATAATTTTTTCGACTTCTTTGGCGTCTACGCATCTTAATAGATTCAGATCGGGAGTCCTCTTATACAGTACTTCCCCGCTTAGGAAGAAACTGCTGGCGAGTCTCCGGATGGTTCTCTTTTGGTCCCCAGTGGCCTGCTCCGGGTACTCTTTTGTTTTCAAGAATCTTTTGATATCATGATACCATGGTTGGACATCGGGCTCTATTCCGACCATGTTACAATAACCATGTCTTTTTTGATTTGAATTTCCAATGGGTCAATGTGAACATTGCCCGGGTATGGAAGCATTGCAGCTAGGGTAGCCAGTGGGTCAGCTAACTCATTGTGGCATCGAGGGATATATCTGAACTCGACAGCTTTGAATCGTTTGCTAAGATCTTTCACATGTTGCCTGTATGGAAGAAGCTTAACATCTCGAGTTTCCCACTGTCGCTGAGCTTGCTTGATAATCAAATCAGAGTCTCCCATGATTAATAACTCTTCTACATCCATATCAATGGCCATATTCATGCCCATTAAACAAGCTTCATATTCGGCAGTATTGTTTGTACAGAAGAACCGAAGGCGGGCCGTGGCCGGATAGTGTTGTCCCGTGGGTGAAATCAAGATTGCCCCAATCCCAACACCTTTTGCATTTACAGCCCCATCAAAGAACATTTTCCAAGTGTTGGCGTCCTCAGAAGTTATCTCGACTGAATTTACCTCCTCGTTTGGGAAGTAAGTACTTAGGGGTTGGTAGTCGTCATCGACAGGATTTTCTGCCAAGTGATCTGCCAAAGCCTGGGCCTTCATTGTCGTGCAAGTGACATAGACTATGTCAAATTCGGTGAGCAAAATCTGCCACTTTGCTAATCTTCCGGTGGGCATTGGATTTTGGAATATATACTTCAATGGATCCAGCCTAGTGATGAGGTAGGTGGTATAAGCCAACAAATAATGCTGGAGCTTCTGAGCGACCCAAGTTAGAGCGCAACAAGTTCTTTCCAACAACGTATACTTGGCTTCTTAGCTCGTGAACTTCTTGCTCAAGTAATATATGGCATGTTCTTTCTTACCGGTTGCGTCATGCTGCCCGAGAACGCATCCAAAGGAATTTTCTAACACCGTCAGGTATAAGAATAAGGGTATTCCTGATTTTGGTGGGACTAGCACTGGCGGGTTTGATAAATGTTCTTTGATCTTGTCGAAAGCGTTCTGGCATTCGTCTGTCCATTTGATGGCTGCATCTTTCTTCAACAACTTGAATATAGGCTCACAAGTGGACGTCAACTGAGCGATGAACCTACTGATGTAATTCAACCTACCCAGCAGACTCATGACCTCCTTCTTGGTTCTAGGAGGTGGTAGATCTCGGATGGACTTTATCATAGTCGGATCTAACTCAATTCCCCTGCGGCTAACTATAAACCCCAATAGCTTCCCGGAAGGAACACCAAATGCGCATTTAGCAGGGTTCAATTTCAAGTCATATTTGCGTAGCCGTTCGAAGAATTTCCTCAAGTCCCGAACATGGCCTTCCTGTGTTCTGGATTTAATAATGACATCATCCACGTACACTTTAATTTCTTGGTGCATCATGTCTTGGAAAATAGCAGTCATGGCCCTCATATATGTTGCCCCAGCGTTCTTTAGACCGAATGGCATGACTCGGTAACAGTAGGTGCCCCAGGGTGTAGTGAAGGCTGTCTTTTCTTCATCCTCCTCATCCATTAGGACTTGATGATATCCGGCGTAACAATCCACAAATGACTGGACCTCATGTTTGGCACAATTGTCGACCAGGATATGGATGTTTGGTAGCGGGAAATTGTCTTTGGGACTTGCTTTGTTTAAATCTCTGTAATCAACACATACTCTGAGTTTCCCGTCCTTTTTGGGTACTGGGACTACGTTGGCTAGCCATGTGGTGTATCTTACTACTCGGATTACACCGGCTTTTAGTTGTTTGGTGACCTCTTCTTTAATTTTGTCACTGATATCTGTTTTGAATTTTCTTTGCTTTTGTTGGATGGGTGGACAATCGGGATGAGTTGGCAATTTGTGTACCACTAAATCAACACTTAGTCGGGGAATATCATCATAGGACCAAGCGAACACATCTTTGAATTCGAATAGAAGTTGAATCAATGCGTCCCTAGTTTTCTCATCCGTGTGAATGCTTATCATGGTCTCTCGAACCTCTTCTGAATTACCCAAATTAACTGGCTCAGTTTCATTTAGGTTTGGCTTAGGCTTATTCTCAAATTGTTCCAATTCTCTGTTTATTTCCCTAAAAGCCTCTTCTTCATCATATTCCGGTTCTTGATTCATTATTTCGAGGTTAGACGGCGTATTAAGATCAGAGCATGAAGTCCGCAAGCATGTCATGTTATTTAAAGCCGCATTATTAGGACTGAAAATAAGAAAAATAAGCAAAAATCAGAAGGAATAATAGACTATGAAATTTTGATTTCATTTCATTGAATTTGAACATAGGAGGGTTTACATCGGAATTCAAAAGACAGTAAATTAAAAACACTTGAGTTACACCCTGAAATAACTCATAGTGCAGGAAATATGGCAAAAATGAACTACCAGGTCTCCCGCCTGACGGGGAATGGAGTAGCCTTCCAATTCTGCAACTTGGCGTTTGGGCCCATGTCGGTGCTTGAGCCTTCTCCTGGCTGAACCATGTTAGTTTCATATAACATTTGTCTCATGGCCCCACATATTTCCTCAATTTCTTTGGTCGTAAAGGCCTCTTCTTCTTCTTCGACATATTGCGGTTCGATGAAAGTCTCAGTAATGTGTGGGACTGGCTGAGGCAATTCCCATCCATTATTTTTTCGGGCGTTGGCCCATTGCACATCTTCATCAGTGGCTTGGAAACCTATGCCAAAGAAATTTTCAACGGCGGGTAGAGAGATCGGTTTAGTAATGACTTGTAGGGATACCCCAAGCCCCTTTCCGAGTTTAAACCCGTGTCTAAGCATGTCAGTAGCGACCATGATTGACGCATTAGATAAACAGGGTCGTGGACATGGATTCCCTTCTTCATGTTGATCTGCCAACATAATTTCAAATGCCTGATAGACAATATGCTCGCTCCCTTCTCTGGCTTCTAGGCAGGGGACCGAGGGGTCTCTGTAGATTGACTACTCGTCCTCCCCGTGGACCATTATCTCCTAGTTTTCATGTTCGAATTTGACCATCTGGTGGAGGGTAGATGGCACCGCTCCAGCAGCGTGAATCCACGGTCTTCCCAACAGAAAGTTATACGAGGTATCCATGTCCAAGATTTGGAAGGTCACCGTGAAATCCACCGGGCCGATTGTCATGACTATGTCGATTTCGCCAATGGTGTCCCTTTTTATTCCATCAAAAGCGCGGACACACACATTATTCGGCCTGATTCTTTCAATGCCGATCTCCATCCTTTGAAGCGTTGACAAAGGGAAAATATCTACCCCGGAACCTCCATCCAGCATAACTCTCTACACATAATATCCCTCACTTTTAACTGTTAAGTGTAAGGATTTGTTGTGAGCGGCCCCTTCAGGAGGTAGATCATTACGACTGAAAGAAATTTTATTTACTTCAAAGAAGCATTCAACCATTCATTCCGATTGTTCGACTGAGGTCTCTGCCGGAACATATGCTTTATTCAGCGTTTTCAAGAGTATTGTACGGGTAGTTGTTTTGAGGAGGGCGTGGATTATGTGGAGCTGGAGGAGGATGGTTATTTCTGGGTGGTGGAGCTTTGTTTTGGTTATACTGCTGTGGCCGGGGCTGCGGTTGAGCATTCATTACGGCATAGGGCATGGAATAAGCTACTTTCTGATGAGGATAGTAGTGTTGTGCAGCTCCGGGAAATGGGCCTGGATATCCCCGAGGTCGTCGAGAATTCCTAGGGCCCGAAGCCATCATGGATCCTTCTTCTTTCTTCTTTCTATTTGCCAGGATTCCCGATCCGGTTTGAATATCTTGGGAGGTGGCTCTTAAAGCAGATTGACTCAAAATACGGCCTGTCTTCAAGCCATTTTCGACCATCTCGCCAATTTTTATGGCCTCCGCGAACGGCTTGCCCATGGCGGACATCATATTCTGAAAATAATCGGCCTCTTGGGCCTGTAAGAAGATACTAATCATTTCATTTTCCTCCATGGTAGGTTTAACTCGGGATGCCTATTCCTGCCATTTGATTGCGTACTCCCGGAAAATTTCGGAAGCTTTCTTTTTGAGATTGGACAGAGAATTTCTGTCCGGAGCTATATCTATATTGTACTGGAATTGTCTTACGAAATCTCGAGCCAAGTCATCCCATACATGCCAATGGGATATGTCTTGATAAATGTACCACTCTGAGGAGATACCGGTGAGACTTTCCCCAAAATATGCCATCAGTAGCTCTTCTCTGCCTCCCACTCCTCTCAATTAGTTGCAGTATCTCTTTAGATGAGCGGTCGGGTCACCATACCCATAATACTTTTCAAATTTTGGTGTCTTGAAACCCATAGGTAGATGCACGTGAGGAAACATGCATAAATCAGCATATGACACGCTCTTTTGGCCGCTTAAACCCTGGATGTTTTTCAAACTTTGCTCGAGGCTCTTTATTTTTTGGGTTATTTCATCTTGTTCAATATTTTTCAAGATCTTTTCTGGTTCCACAAGAGACTCAAATTGTGGGTACTACGGGTAAGCATTTGGAGGAACCCGGGCAGTATCCAATTGGAACTGAGGAGCTTGGAGAGTAAAATTTGCTGGCTCGAAACTCTGTCGCGCCAGTGTTGGTTGTGCCGCACCAGTAGCTGGAGGCGCGGTGAACACCACAGAAGGTAGTCCCGAAGTCGGTGCCTGGGGGCGAACCTCAGAAGGCATTCCGGTATAATTTGAGGCCATGGTTGGGAACCCAAATAGAGTAAATGGGTTTGGCATTGAAATGGGCACGTTGGTGGTCCCTCCGGTTCTGGGAATAAGTTCAGGAAAACCGGGGATGGAATTAGGTTTCTCTCTCCCACTGGACCAAGTGTCCCACATCTCTAGCATACGGCATTTCAATCTTCTATTTTCTTCGGCGACTGCCGATTCCGCTTAAGGGATAACCGATGTGGGGCCATCCTCTGGTTCAATAATAGACATGTGACTTTCCGACGTCATTGCTACACTTCCTTTAGATCTAGTGAAATATGGATGTGTCGCCAGAGTACCACCGCAAACCAACCACCGTAAGAATAGTAACCTTTAGAGTAGACATCAAATTGGGTTAGTGGGACGTTTGGTTGCGATGCACCTAAATAGTTATTGCTGCTCTAAAATGTTTGCGACGACTGTGTGTTTCATCCCGGCTTTAGTATTATCTCTCTCTTTCTTTACTTTTATTCTTTTCTTTAGGGGCTATGATCGAATCCTATGTGGATTGCCTACGTATCATGACACCGCATGAATCAGATCATTACGTAGTTCATAAAATAGAAAAGTAAAGGCAATTTTCAATTCACTATTAAAGATAGTTCTTTTCGTTACAAGTGATTTTTGGAAATACTTAAATGAACATGAAAGAAAAATATAGACTCTAGACTTAATACAAGACATCTTAACATTTAAAGCAATAAAAATACAGACTCAAAAAACATTAATGGTAAAGGAGAGCCTCTGGTTGTCTTCTTGGTGCTGGTGGTGCATTGGCAGACCTCTATGCAATATCCTGCTGAATTCGATCCAATTCGTCCATCACTTGGTGGACGAAAGTCATCATGGTGGCAAAGAACATGGAAGTGGTCATACCCTCGCACTCGTGGCATTTTTGCACCACGTAGTCGGCTATTTCTGTAATTCTGTGCCGTATGATCCCCTTCTCCCAAAGTAAACGGTCTACCTGATGTGATCGGGCTCCTAACACCTGGGCAATTGCATCATTTTGCTTTGGCAATTCTTGCACTGTTCCTTCCAGCTGACCAATCTCTGCATACCAATGCTCCCTTTCTGTTCTGAAGTCTTTGGTCTGTTGGGCCATTTCGTTCCCCATGGCGAATAGCTTTTCTTTCAAGATGGCCATTTCTTTACTATATTTTTGCCTCAGTTGACGAGTCTGCTCTTCTGTCCCTTTTGCTAACTCCCTTTGGGCTTCTATCAAGTCTTTTTCAGCTTTTATTAAATCGAAGGTATAGTCATGTACCTTCAACCTTAAGTTGTTAATGAGCTTTTCATCTCTTTCACTTCTCACATGTGTCTCGAGGGCTATCTTCAAATTCCGAACTTGGGCACGGAGCGCCTCATTTTCTCGAGTTATTTGTCGTTTTTCACCCTCGACTACCTGTGCCTGCAACTGATTGTCGAACTCTATATTTTTCAACTTTTCTTTTAAAGCATGGATGGTGGCTTGATATTCTCTTTCCTTTTCGGCCCAAGCTAGCCTTTCTTGAACTTTATCATCAAAAGCTTGCACATGAGGCCTTTTAGAGGGCCTCTTTGGCTCAGGTTCCGGTCCTTCAGTAACGCAATTCCTTTTCTCAAACCATGCTTCATACGTTGGATCAACTTCCCCTCTAGTAGTATTAGGTACCTGAGTATCTGCTTTCAAGTACCGATACCCGTTCCAACTTTGTTGAACTAAGGCCTCAGGTAAGGGGGCCTCGGGGTGTAGCTCGATAACTTGGACGCTCAAATCCTCTTCTTCAGGTATGACTTGGTAACGGCCTAATTGTCTCAGAACCCGCTGGGGCGCATATGGTTGGATACTCTTGAGACCCATCAACAACAGGTGGTTCCTGGTAGCGGACATAATTATGACTTCTCGGAGTGGGAGCCATCCCAAAGTCCATTCTATTCGGCTTGCTTTTAGAGATCTCAGATGATCAACCCAGGCCTCGACCCCTTCTGGACAAAGGTAATCTTTCACTCTTTCTTCACAGCCCTGGATGAAGTTGTTTTTATCAGTATCGGTACCATAGCTTATGAGTGGTGGGTGATGGCGAAGATGTTCAATTAGCCACATCTGAAGAATGACATTACAACCTTCAAAGAATGTTTTTCCTGACTTGCATTCAGTCAAAGCCCGGAATATGTCAGATAATATGAGGGGAACCAAGGTATGGTCTTTCTTTTCAGTCAAGACTTGGGCGATTTTGGTTACCCGAATGTCAATAGTACCTTCAGCATTGGGAAAGACCATAACACACAGAAATGCTACGATGAAAGCAAACCGGCGATGGATTCTCCTGGTATCCTTATCTTCTTTGTTGGTCAAGCCCTTTTCATGTCTTTCAAATTCATCTGAGAAGCCATATCTGAAGTAGAGGAAATAGAATGCCCATTGAATACTCGGTTTTTGCTGAGTTGCCGGCTAACATGAAGGACCTCAAAGAACCGGCGCATCGACATAGCTCTTGGAAAGATGAGTTGTTGATTCCTTAAGTCCGTATCAAAACCCACGTATCCGGCGACCTCTTCTAAAGTCGGAGTGAGCTCAAAATTCGAGAAGCGGAACACATTGTGGACCGGGTCCCAGAAGGTTACCAAGGCTTGGATCAAGTCTTTTCTGGGCTTGACCCCTATAAGATCAACAAAAGACCCCAATTGTTTAAGAATCCATTCTTTTCCCTCTTTATCTATATCATGCCACCACATCTGGAGTTGTAGTGGAGCCCCTTCTACAGTGTTTAGTTGCGGAGTTTGGACAGTGTTCAGTTTTGCACCTGTGAGCAAACATGGTTAGGATTACCTCTGATTTTGACACAAAAAGACCCATTTTTAATTTTTGAAAGACAAACTCTCCTGAAATGGCTTATTTTTGCAATATTGACCAAAGTGGTCATTTTTTGCCAACATGACCTCTTCTTACTTTGAATAAAGCCTCGAGGCCAACGAGGTACTTTTCGAAAAAAGTGACAGACAAATTCGTTCTTTAACGAAAATATCCCTTCGACAATGTGAAAATGTTCTAAGGCTATTTTGGGAAAGAACGGTGTAAGACTTTAACCGAAGCTTGGTCGGTTTTATTTTGACTGACGGACATTTTTTTTTTGAAAAGTGGGGTCGGCACCGATGAGGCTTGCCTACGTATCTCATATCCAATGAGAATCAGACCCACGTAGTTCGGTCAGTTTTGACACAACTAAAGAAAATGACTTTGAAATTTTCTTCATTTACAACTATTTGGAAATCCTTTTCTCCCTTTTTTTTAATTGTTTTGAAATCCTTTTCTTTCCCGAAAAATTCGACAGAGTTCCGGGGTATTTTCAAATATCAAGTTTTTCAACACTGGTAATTTCCTATACTTTCTTGCTCTTGGTTTTTCTATGGTTTTCTTTCTTTATTTAGCCGGTCAACAGACAAACCGAGACAAATAATGCACGTAATCAAATAGGATGTATCAAGATGGTCTTTTTTGTTTCGGGTACACCTATCCTAGACGGACCCAACCCCTGTGTTGAGTCCCCTAAGTCAAAATGCACATGATGCAGATAAACGTTCCTACTAGGGATCCGACATGAGGTTTTGTCATTCTAGGGTTCAAACCTGGGTTTTGTTCTAGACCTTGGCTACCCGAGCGGACAACTCGAGTCGGGGTGGGAGCGACGTACCGGTAGCACGAAAGGCTATCCGGCCTAGTATCTAGTCCATCCGCGTATTTCTTACATGGTATGGCATATAACAGAAAGGCGGGCCACGCGAACGTGTGCACCAATTTTAGAAGACTCAGAAGAGAGGCGTAAGAAAGCATTTTAAATACAGTTCAAATAAATATCAAAGCGGTAAATAAATAAAGATTAATACATTGAGCGCATAAAATACAGTAATATTACAATTAATAAAGCCAAGTAAAATCACGATAACAAGCTCGAATTCTTGAACCCTGAACCAGAGATTCTGGGTTCGATCCCCAGCAGAGTCGCCAGAGCTGTCACACCTCTTTTTTACCGATAAGGGTAATAAGAAAGTTTTTCAACTTTAAGTGACATTATTCGATTTTTGAAATTTTATTTTATTCAGAGTCGCCACCCGGATTTTTTACACTGTTCCGGGACACCATTTATTTATTAGAAATACCAAAACCGAGGAATTTTGACTCTGTTCTAATTGTTTGCGAACCAGAAATCCGGGTAAGGAATTCTGTTAATCCGGGAGAAGATGTTAGGCATTCCCGAGTTCCGTGGTTCTAGCACGGTCGCTTAATGATTAAACCTGGCCTAAATTATTTAATTAACGATTTTAGCACCTAAAAATGCATTTTTTTTTAATATTTTTACCTCTTTATTATTCTTTTATATTTAAAGAATTGCCTTGAGACGAGTTATGTATGCGTAAAAACCCGTAGAGTTTGAAATGTGTCTAAAATCATGTCACACGGACGTGTACATAATTCTCGACACTGAACTCATTCAAGGAGATAAATAAAGTTGCGCGAGCGCGTATTCTGTTTTGTCGTCGAAAGAAACCGGAATCACGTCACGGGGGCGTGTACGCAATCCCGATAATTTTAAGAAATTCGTTCCTAAAAGTGTCTCTACGAGTGTTCATTTTAGTCTTTTATTTGTGTTACGTAAACGTATACACAACTTGAGAAAAAGGGGTTATTTGATTGTTTTCATCCAAAGTTACGTAAACGTATACTTTGATTGGTTAAGTCATTATCTAAGTCTAAAAATACTATCTAATTCGAGAATGGGTTTGAATTTTTCACTACGTCTAACGTGAATTCATAGGGACTGATTTAAAGAGGCACTTTTAGATAATGATAGGAATCACTCCCAAACTACGTTCATTAATCACATGCGTGAAGATTTGGGCTATGGCCTAGTTTAGCCCAGTTTGTCTTTGGCCAATCTTAATATAGGCTATTCGAGAAAACGTGAGCATATACGATTCAGCTCAAATACTACTAAACTGAAGAAATTAAAGATGCAAACAGAGATACAAATTCATGACTTCAACACAATGATCAGAAGCAAGTTTTCACTTTTTATTGCCCTTTAGTTGCTGTAAAGGTTGTTTAAGAGAATATATTCGTGTGACTCAAAAATACATCAAAATTTACACAAAAAAGCAGTTTTAAGGAAAAAAGTCATGGGAATTTTAATGAAAACAGGTTCTTTCACAATAGTATTTGAAATCTCGGACAGATTAGTTTTTATTCCAGAAATCATATGAGTTTCAAAGACATACATTTTTTATCTTAATTGAATCCCGCTAGTCATATGCCCTATTGCATTAATGTTTAAGTGAAAAATAACTTCTGGGCTTTTGTCCCCTTGGGCCCAATGGCCCGGGGGTTCAAGTTGAATCAGGCCTTAATGGGCCACTTTATGAAGCTGACCCAGTTGCAAAGAAATTCACATTTTGTAAAATAAAAGCAAGATGAAACTGCATGTTGATTCTAATAACGTCCAGTCTCTTTTTACAACTGAGATTCAAAGTTTAAATAAAACTGATATACTTCTCTAACTAATGGACCACATTACAGCTTAAAAAACGAGGGAAAAAAAAGAACTACCCCTAGGCTAAATTGAGAGTTTGATACTACTGCTTCTAGCTGGACTTCCCTTTTGTTAATCTTAAGCGCAACACCTGTAAAACTTCCAACCAAAGGATTTTATGCATCATGATGGGAGGAATTTGACCATGAAAGGGTCAGATTCACTTTACCCTTAATGTTGTTTTAGAACTAGAACTTATCAAGTATAAGCTTGGAAGGTATTAAATTTAGCTAATGAAGAGTCTAAATTTTGGCTAAACTATCAAAGATTGAAGTCATGCTTTACAAATAACTCATTAGACCGAGATAACTTGAACCAATCTGAATTTAGTCAACATATTCATGTTGTCCAGAAATTAAACAAGAAGAAACACCAAACTAACACATACTTTAAGATCTACTAGTCAAATATGACTACACATAACATGAAGACAGTTTCACCAAAGGGATTTCATTCAATATAAATCAGGGTCACATACCTTTTCTCAAAGAAGATCAGCAGAAATATGACCTACTAAGGTCTAAAATACCAGAATTTCAGCAACGGAAAAAACCAATACAGCAACAGCAGCAACTTAAGGAAAACCCAGGATCTTTGACTCAAGAATGTACCATTTTAAACCAGAAAAACCCCAGTAAATCAGTTTTGAGATGAAGAAAGACCAATGGTTACAAGAAAACTAAAATGTACTGCTTTTGCACTTATACTTCAAGATATTTTGTTTCTATTTTTTAGACTAAGACTAGTGTAAACATCTGTAAGAAGTGTGTAAAAAAAAGGGTCTCCCAAAATCTGTGTAGAATTATTGTTTTTCAGAGGTCAAAAATTGTATCCTCATGTGTGTGTGGCTGATGAATATCACAGCCTATTTATTAGGGGATTTAGGGCAGCATCTTTTAGCATATTCCTTATCTTATTTAGGCTGAAATAGTACAGCTATAACTGTCAAACCTTATCCTATTGGACAACTGTACCTCCTTCTAGAACATTCTACTGATTTCAGACCTTATCCTCTTTTAAAGTTACTGCTTTACCCCCTCCCCCCCTCCTAAAAATCTGATTTCAAGATATTTCCTTAATTCTAGAAGTTTCTTGGGTTGTTACACCCAAGATTCTTCTATTGTAATTCCTAAACTAACCCTTAGTACCCTTAGAATTACCCCTTAAGGTTAAACAAGGTTAGGTTAGTTATCAACTTTAGATAGTTCATCCTAATTGAGTGATTAACTCAATAATTAACCTGTTCTGATCTTAAGTGAATCACTTTTAGGACTTGAGTTAGGTTAACTAGGGAAGTTATTAACTTGGGTTAACCTATTAAATAAGAGGATTTTATAAACTACAATTAATTAGGTTAATCTTGAAGTTTAGCATTAAACTAAGTTAATCCATGACCATACACTGGTTCAGGATTAAGTATCAGCCTAATTAATCTAATAATACTAATTAAAAATGTTCAAGTAAACTATGAAGCAACTAATCAACAAGTAACCATGCTTAAAGAAACAGTACATTCTAGCCAATTCATGAATACAAATAATCAAGGAATTATGATTGTCGCAAAGAAACAAGGCACACAAAAATAAACAAATAATGAACAGAACCTGGACCTAATCAACAGCAACAAAAGGAAAGGAAACTAATCCTAAACGGAAGTAGAAAATAATAATTAACATGGCATACAGAAATAGTAAAGAAAAGAGGAGTCTATGGACATGTTGTTAACTAGAGAAAGACTTAATGCAAACAAAGAGTAAATTGACCAAAACAGGTTAGAACCATTTAAGCTTTCTTTTTCTCGATTTTTCTTGAATGAAAACAGGAAATAACACATAATACAAATAAGGGAAAAGAGGAAACATCAACTAATCAAATCAAAAATTAATCTAGTACGGACAGAAATCAGTGGGAACATGGTTTTTGTTTTCCTGATATTGCATAGAAGTAGTAAAGAAAGAAGAATACCTGTTAAAAGGGTTTGGCCGGAAAACTTGAAGGTCGCCAGACTTGGCCGGATTCCGGCGGGGTTTAAGAATGACTCAAACCCACATAAATCAATAGCCCTCGACGAGAGCTATCGATCCATGTAGGTGAGAGCCATTAAATATCTTTAATTAGGCCGGACATGGATATCTACGTTTTCAGATTCCTAGATCTAAAAATACTCGAGATTATGTGTTTATTTGGGGAAACCAATGGTGGGGTGGGGTTGAGAATAAAGAGAGGGTTATTTGGTATAAATTTGGGGCGTATTGGTGGTGCTCCGACGACGGTGGCGATTTTCGCGGAGCAGGGCGGAGGACCGGTGGAGCCATGGTGGGAGACGGAGGGGGATGACCGGCCATTAGAGAGGAGAAAGAGACGGAGGGGAAGAGGTGGGGGTGTTAGACTTTGCAAATGAGGGGGGTGGGGGTAGTTTAGGACAATTATATACTTCTTAATTATTAGTTCCCAACCGTTGGATCTGGGGAGATCAACGACTGGGATTCATTTGGCTCAAAACGACATGGTTTTATTAAGTGGGGAGATGGGGCTGGACCGGGTGGATTTGATTTGGGTCGTTGGTGGGTAATTACTCTTGGGCCTGGGCAATTCCAGCCCAGGTCCGTTTTTATTCATTTTTGGCCAATCTAAACTTACCTAATTAATTTAAACTTGATTAATGCTAAAAATAAATGTATTAATTAATTTTAACCTAGTTTTTGTCTAGATTTGCAAATTAATTAAAAATCACACCCCTTAATTTACTCCTAAATAAATTTCACAATTTTTTGTTAAAGAAAAAGTAATTAAATCAAGAAATTGAACATTAAACCTTCTCTGTGTCGGGTAATTACATTCCGCTATCATTTTAATAATAATTATAGGTTATGCACCTAATTATATAATTTTAAATTATTTATAAATTTAAAAGACGAATTATGGCTTCATAACGTAAAATAAATTCACAAACAGCACTAAAATTCAATTAAATTCATGAAATCAATTAATTAATTGAGATTTTTGTAGGATTATACGATAGGTAAAAAATCACGTGCTCACAATTGATAATCTGATAAATATGAAAATTCATCTGCTATTCGTAAGTGCTATAATGTGAATCCTTCAATTATATTTTTAACCTTTCTTTTCTTTCACCTCGTTTTCCCTTATCTGTTATTTCTTATGCGACCTACTAATTGTTTGGGATATCTTAGTCGTCTCCTGTTCCCATGTTTTTGGACTTATGTTTAAACTTCGACGATATTGTGTCAAGTTTAACACGTGATGCTAACACACTAGAATTGAAAATTGAAATGGAATGGCTCCATGTTTGGGGTCGTTAACATGGTCACCTTATAAATTTAGGAAACGCCATAAATTAAAACATCTGATTCCTATAATATCCCATCATGAAAAATAATAGCGTTACTTCACCCGGAAGAGTAAAGAAACTATGTATGACCCAGACTGATTAACCATTTAATTGCTGATTTAGGGTGTGTTTGGTATGATAGTTTTTAGTTTTCTCATTTACCAAAATCTTTTTTTTTAATATCCCCCCCTCATGCCCTATCCCCCAAACCCCCGTCCACGCCCCACCCCCTACCCCCACTGGCCCTCCTATCCCCTACCCCCACTGGCCCTCCTATCCCATCCCCCACTGACCACCCACCCACCCTCAACCCATCCCCATATCGCTCCCACCTAACTGCCCCCCACCTCCCCCCCTTCCCCTGCCCCCATCTTTTGTCCCCTCTCCACCCCTACCCAGAGTATTTGCCCAAATTATATATTGTTTGAAAAAATATTTTTTAGTCACTAACCAAAATTAAAAAATATTTTTTGAATTTTTTTTTCACTTACCAGTCAAAAATAGAAAAATAATTAAAAAAATTACTCACTTCCTAGAAAATATTTTTCTTCGTATCAAACACACCATGTTTATTGATAGTGTAAAGCGAAAAGTATTTTACACTTACTGTAATTGGAAAGAAAAAATGGACAATTCTTTTTCTTTTATCGAACCTTTTGTCACTTTATTAAGCTTCATTAGTTAGAAAAGAACAAACAGTCGTCGATAGTTAATTTTGGGAAGCTTACGCATATACTTTCAGAAATAAAGTATGTCTCCCAAACCCGACATTAAGGCTGACTTTAGCCAAAAATATTGAAAGAAAAAATAGAAACATATCGCTAATTTGCAGAGGACACTAGTCAGTTTGCGAAAGTACAAGAAGGGGTGAATTGTAGCTAATTTAAAAACTTAGTTGACTTAGAAAAGACTTAGTCGACTTATTAGCTTTATCAGTAGGTTTGATTGGCGATGAAAATAAAGTGCAAGGAATTTAAAGGCTCAGAACACATGAATTTTATACTGGTTCAGTACCGGTGTGGTATCTACATCCAGTTCACTTGGGCCACAAGGGTTCTCTTAGATATTCAATGGTTGCAGGTTACAGTAGCAGTGGTTTTATGGATCGTTTACCACCAACGATTTTCAGCAACAATGTTTTATAAACTTGACACAACTTTTGTTCTGCTTCCTAGCTAACACTTCATATCCTTTGAGACACTAGTAAACTTAGGAATACAGTGTTTGGACATAGAAAACAATGGTAAGTTGCATAGTTGAATTTTTGAGTCTTCTAGTCGTCTAACGAGAGTCTTGAGTAGTCGTTGCAGACTGATCCTTGATTGAGGCACAAAATATTCTAAGAATTCTGACCCAAGGGGTGCCTTTGAATCTTGCTCATCATTTACATCCTTCCTTTTCGTATTCATAATTAGGGGAGTAATTTGTGGCTTGACTTGATCGATCGATCTTCAGAATCTCCAAATTCCAAATCAATCCTTGAAGTAGGGACTATCTTCCTATAGCGATTTCACTTGATCTTGTTTCCTTTTTGATGACCTTGATATCCTTTGATTTAGCACTGTCCTTGCTGCATTTGATATTGTTTCCTCTTTGACGATAACTTTAATATATTGACTTCCTTTGATTTAGTACTGTCTTCCTAATATCCTGCAATTGAATAAATACAGTTAAATTTAACTTATTGTCATCATTAAAACTTAGGACTGACAATTTAAACATACCTACTCTATCAATCATTTCCTTAATTCCTTGTATTCTTTGCTTTCCCTTTTCTCTTTTGCGTGGGACCAAAATGGCGAGCTTTATATCTAAGCACTTAAAATTAACTATTGTGTGATTTAAAAGGCGATCGTAGGGACAGAAAGATTTCAAAAGCAAAAGGCAAAGATCACCTATTCTTTATAACCGCCCAAAGAAAAAGGATTAAAAATGTTGCTTTTGAGCTAATGTAGAAAAAACATGTGAAAAGAAATGGAAGGGAAGTTCAGTGTTAGGATCCAAATCTTTGACATCGGGCGTTGGCGCGGCTGTGGCAAGGATTGGGCGTGATGGCCTTGTCATTGGCCTATGCGCGAGCAATACGATCATGCGGGAAACGGAAAATACATTGACATGAGGGTTGTTGTAGGAAAGTATTTGCCAAGGTCTTGTCACGGGCAAGACACATTTGGAAAGGGCTTGACAAAACAGTGTGGGCAATGTTAGGGCGGCATGGCACGGCATGCACGCCAAAATCGGTGGCAATGGCACAATGGGTTGTGGCAGCTAGGTGCGGACGAAGCTAAGGCAAGACGGACGTGCGGGTTAATGGAAAAGGCTATCAATAGCCAAGGCAAGGGTATGTGAATGAAAATACAAGCAATGGCATGAGGGAAATGAGCAGTGGCATGGGCAAGGCAGGAAACTAGGCCAAGGCAGTGTGCGGGCGGCAGTGGCGTCGGACGTGTGAGGCAAAGTCATGGCGGCGGAATGCGGGTGAGACATTGGTACGGAACAATGTCAAAGATGAGCTAAAGCTTGGCACAAAGCAAGCTTGGGCGTGGAGCATGGCTGACCAAGTCAAAAGCACATGCAAGGCACATGCCAAAGTAGTTGGCGGTTACATTTCCTAACTCCTTGTCCCCATGATCTCCCATGAACTGATTATGCTTGTATCCATGACCCTATTTCGTGTATAATGGCCTAAGTAGTTGGGGATGTCAACTACAAGTTAGGAACAGGTTTAAACTTAGCCCGCCATGTGGCAAAAGCTATCGACAACAAGTGTCAATGTGCTGCCAAGTCTAAGGGCTGCCTATGTTTTATAAATAGGGCCTTATGGACTTAGGTAAAAGTAAGTGGGTAATTTCGTGTGAAATTACAAGTGGGAAACAAGAGTGAAACGTGAGGGTTTCAAGGTGTTTCAAAGGGACTAAGGCTAGGCTTGGGCAGGTCTTAGTGTTGGCCAAAAATGACTTGTGTTCTTCGTCAAAAGTGGGCTGTGATCGACTTGTGATCATAGCAAGTGAGGGTGTCGTTTGTATTGTTTTGGAAGTAATGCAAAGGTTGGGTTTTCCCGTATTGGCTTGTGTTCCTATTGTTTTTGTTTCCTAAAATTCGTCAAGGCCAAAGCTACTAAAATTTGGCTAAGTGTGGAAAAGGCTGAGTCAAGCGCACAACTTGACTGCCGCACGGGTGTGGTTCGGACTGACTAAAATCACCCCTGTGAAAAATGGTATCACAGTAAGGCAGGCTTAGTTTGTGGCTGTGGCAAGACGACCGGTGGCAGATTACGTGGGGATGTTCGAAAGCATGGCTGGTGGCATGAATGATGAACTGCGCCAAAGAGTGGAACAACTTGAAGCACTTGTGGGGCAGGCTCTTGAAATTGGAACAGATTCTTCTGTCCTTGCACGGATGGCACAATTAGAGGCAGATTATGCGGCGAGACACGAACTACGCTGGCAGAAATGGCCTTGGTGTGCCAAGAAAAGGAAGAACTACGTGAGGAGGTGCAGAAACTTCGAAGGGCAATGCAGAATAATACCCTTAGAAGCGATGAACGTACCAAAGTGAGGGTTCCGGAGCCGAATGCCTATGGTGGTACGAGAAGTGCCAAAGAGCTGGAAAATTTCTTGTGAGATATGGAGCAGTATTTTCAAGCTGCTCGTGTGCCGGATGATGAAAAGGTGATCATTACACCGATGTACTTGACGGATGATGCAAAAGTGTGGTGGCGTACACGAGTCGTGGAAGTGGAAAATGCTGGTTTGCCAAGGATTGAAACTTGGTATATGCTGAAGAAGGAATTAAAATCTCAATTCCTTCCTAGCAACTCGTCATGGGTTGCAAGAGATGGGCTGCGTCACTTGAAAGAAAGTGGCTCGGTGAGGCAGTATGTCAAGGAATTTTCGTCCTTGATGCTGAATGTAAGTAATATGACAGAAGAAGACAAGCTGCATTACTTCATGAGCGGATGAAGGGATGGGCGTAATTAGAGTTGAGGAGGCAGAATGTGCAAAACCTCTCAACGGCTATTGCGGCGGCAGATGCATTGGCGGATTTCAATTCAGGTGGTGACCCTGCTGAATCTTCAAAAGACGGAAAGAAAGACAAGGCAAGGGAATGGAAGAAAAATGGGAAAGGCCAAGCTGCCGAAACATAAGGGTTTGCCAAGAATGGGAGGCAAGCGGAGACTCCCTACGGCAAGGAAAGAAACGACAAGTTCAAAGGTTGTTTCACTTGTTGTGGACCACACTTGAAGAAGGACTGTACGGTGCAGGCGCGGGTAAATGCAATGATGGCTGCGGAGAGACAGGAACAAGTGGTGGAAGAAAATGCCATTGTGGCAGAAGTGAGGGAAGCACCCGGGGCGCTGTATGTTAACAACCCCTTGGGGTTTATTAATTGAGTTGGATCGACGAGGACGTCGATTTCAAAGGGTGTGGGTGGTTTGTTAGGACCCAATTCATTGACATCGGGCGTTGGCGCGACTGTGGCAAGGATTGGGCGTGATGTCCTTGTCATTGGCCTATGCGCGAGCAATACGATCATGCGGGCGACGGAATAGACATTGACATGAGGGCTGTTGTGGGCAAGTATTGGACAAGGTCTTGTCACGGGCAAGACACGCTTGGAAAAGGCTTGAAAAAACAGTGTGGGCAATTTTAGGGCGGCATGGCACGGCATGCGCGCCAAAATCAGTGGCAATGGCACAATGGGTTGTGGCAGCTAGGTGCGGGCGAAGCTAAGGCAAGACGGACGTGCAGGTTAATGGCAAAGGCTTTCAATAGCCAAAGCAAGGATATGTGAATGAAAATACAAGCAATGTCATGAGGGAAATGAGAAGTGGCATGGGCAAGGCAGGAATTTAGGCCAAGGTAGTGTGCGGGCGGCAGTGGCGTCGGACGTGTGCGGCAAAGTCATGGCGGCAGAATGCGGGTGAGACATTGGTGCGGAACAATATCAAAGATGAGCTAAAGCTTGGCACAAAGCAAGCTTGGGCGTGGAGCATGGCTGACCAAGTCAAAAGCACATGCAAGGCACATGCCAAAGTAGTTGGCGGTTACATTTCCTAACTCCTTGTCCCCATGATCTCCCATGATCTCCCATGAAGTGATTATGCTTGTATCCATGACCCTATTTCGTGTATAATGGCCTAAGTAGTTAGGGATGTCAACTACAAGTTAGGAACAGGTTTAAACTTAGCCCGCCAAGTGGCAAAAGCTGTCGACGACAAGTGTTAATGTGTTGCCAAGTCTAAGGGCTGCCTATGTTTTATAAATAGGGCCTTATGGACTTAGGCAGAAGTAAGTGGGTAATTTCGTGTGAAATTACAAGTGGGAAACAAGAGTGAAACGTGAGGGTTTCAAGGTGTTTCAAAGGGACTAAGGCTAGGCTTGGGCAGGTCTTAGTGTTGGCCAAGAACGACTTGTGTTCTTCGTCAAAAGTGGGTTATGATCGACTTGTGATCATAGCAAGTAAGGGTGTCCTTTGTATTGTTTTGGAAGTAATGCAAAGGTTGGGTTTTCCCGTATTGGCTTGTGTTCCTATTATTTTTGTTGCCTAAAATTCGTCAAGGCCAAAGCTACTGAAATTTGGCTAAGTGTGGAAAAGGCTGAGTCAAGCGCACAACTTGACTGCCGCACGGGTGTGGTTCGGACTGACTTAAATCACCCCTGTGACAACTGGTATCACAGCAAGGCAGACTTAGTTTGTGGCGGTGGCAAGACGACCGGTGGCAGATTACGTGGGGCTGTTCGAAAGCATGGCTGGTGGCACGAATGCTGAACTGCGCGAAAGAGTGGATCAACTTGAAGCACTTGTGGGGTAGGCTCTTTAAATTGGAACAGATTCTTCTGTCCTTGCACGGATGGCACAATTAGAGGCAGATTATGCGGCGAGACACGAAGTACGCTGGCAAAAATGGCCTTGGTGTGCCAAGAAAAGGAAGAACTACGTGAGGAGGTGCAGAAACTTCGAAGGGCAATGTAGAATAATACCCTTAGAAGCGATGAACGTACCAAAGTGAGGGTTCTGGATCCGAAGGCCTATGGTGGTGCGAGAAGTGCCAAAGAGCTGGAAAATTTCTTGTGAGATATGGAGCAGTATTTTCAAGCTGCTCGTGTGCCGGATGATGAAAAGGTGACCATTACACCGATGTACTTGACGGATGATGCAAAAGTGTGGTGGCGTACACGAGTCGTGGAAGTGGAAAATGCTGGTTTGCCAAGGATTGAAACTTGGGATATGCTGAAGAAGGAATTAAAATCTCAATTCCTTCCTAGCAACTCGTCATGGGTTGCAAGAGATGGGCTGCGTCGCTTGAAACAAAGTGGCTCGGTGAGGGAGTATGTCAAGGAATTTTCGTCCTTGATGCTGAATGTAAGTAATATGACAGAAGAAGACAAGCTGCATTACTTCATGAGTAGATTGAAGGGATGGGCGCAATTAGAGTTGAGGAGGCAGAATGTGCAAAACCTCTCAACGGCTATTGCGGCGGCAGATGCATTGGCGGATTTCAATTTAGGTGGTGACCCTGCTGAATCTTCAAAAGACGGAAAGAAAGACAAGGCGAGAGAATGGAAGAAAAATAGGAAAGGCCAAGCTGCCGAAATAGAAGGGTTTGCCAAGAATGGGAGGCAAGCGGAGACTCCCTACGGCAAGGAAAGAAACGGCAAGTTCAAAGGCTGTTTCACTTGTGGTGGACCACACTTGAAGAAGGAATGTCCGGTGCAGGCGCGGGTAAATGCAATGATTGCTGCGGAGAGACAGGAACAAGTGGTGGAAGCAAATGCCATTGTGGCAGAAGTGAGGGAAGCACCCGGGGTGTTGTATGTCAACAAACCCTTGGGGTTGATTAATTGAGTTGGCTCGACGAGGACGTCGATTTCAAAGGGTGTGGGTGGTTTGTTAGGACCCAATTCTTTGACATCGGGTGTTGGCACGGCTGTGGCAAGGATTGGGCGTGATGGCCTTGTCATTGGCCTATGCGCGAGCAATACGATCATGCGGGCGACGGACAAGACATTGACATGAGGGCTGTTGTGGGCAAGTATTGGCCAAGGTCTTGTCACGGGCAAGACACGCTTGGAAAGGGCTTGACAAAACATTGTGGGCAATGTTAGGGCAGCATGGCACGACATGCGCGCCAAAATCAGTGGCAATGGCACAATGGGTTGTGGCAGCTAGGTGCGGGCGTAGCTAAGGCAAGACGGACGTGCGGGTTAATGGCAAAGGCTTTCAATAGCCAAGGCAAGGCTATGTGAATGAAAATACAAGCAATGGCATGAGGGAAATGAGTAGTGGCATGGGCAAGGCAGGAAACTAGGCCAAGGCAGTGTGCGGGCGGCAGTGGCATCGGACGTGTGCGGCGCAAAGTCATGGCGGCGGAATGCGGGTGAGACATTGGTGCGGAACAATGTCAAAGATGAGCTAAAGCTTGGCACAAATCAAGCTTGGGCGTGGAGCATGGCTGACCAAGTCAAAAGCACATGCAAGGCACATGCCAAAGTAGTTGGCGGTTACATTTCCTAACTCCTTGTCCCCATGATCTCCCATGAACTGATTATGCTTGTATCCATGACCCTATTTCGTGTATAATGGCCTAAGTAGTTGGGGATGTCAACTATAAGTTAGGAACAGGTTTAAACTTAGCCCGCCAAGTGGCAAAAGCTGTCGACGACAAGTGTCAATGTGCTGCCAAGTCTAAGGGCTGCCTATGTTTTATAAATAGGGCCTTATGGACTTAGGCAGAAGTAAGTTGGTAATTTCGTGTGAAATTACAAGTGGGAAACAAGAGTGAAACGTGAGGGTTTCAAAGTGTTTCAAAAGGGACTAAGGCTAGGCTTGGGCAGGTCTTAGTGTTGGCCAAGAACGACTTGTGTTCTTCGTCAAAAGTGGGCTGTGATCGACTTGTGATCATAGCAAGTGTGGGTGTCCTTTGAATTGTTTTGGAAGTAATGCAAAGGTTGGGTTTTCCCGTATTTGCTTGTGTTCCTATTGTTTTTGTTGCCTTAAATTAGTCAAGGCCAAAGCTACTGAAATTTGGCTAAGTGTGGAAAAGACTGAGTCAAGCGCACAACTTGACTGCCGCACGAGTGTGGTTCGGACTGACTAAAATCACCCCGTGACATTGAGCACCAAGATGTGCAGCTAGAGTCCAAAATACAAAGACCCTATCAAAATTGTTGATAAAAAAGTAACTGCCTCTATATTTTCATTAAATCGTCTAACTCTTTCATTTGACCCAAAAAAGAAAAATCTAATTAACTCTTTCCATATTTTAGTTTACAAACGCTTCTAGTGAGCGTCGAGGTAAACTAACATTACGTAGAAAATAAAAATGTATTACTACAACAATCAAAATTTTAGGTACATAATTTAAGGGCCTTCTCTTAAGGAAGAAAAAAAGACGTCATAATTTTTAATATGGTTCTTCTACATATTTTGATCCTTCAACTATATCGAAGCTTGATTGGTGCTCTTTAATAAATTACAATTAAAAGACTGGATGTGTCTTATGAGTCCTAAGGAGAGTCGCTTTGCAGCCTTGAAACGTTTGCTCAGATGTATAATATTAGCCTTATCTAATCTTACTCTACTGCATCATCAATTTTTAACTTTTTAACATAGTAACACATTTGGCAAAATAACTAATACCAGGAGGTATATTTTTGGGAGACAGACAATTCCTAACAGGTTTGTTAATTACCTTTATGCAGCAGAGATATAATAGAATAGTTCTGTAATATGTTTAATTCGAAAGGCCTGAAATTCTTTATTCATTAATTTCCTTCACCACCTTAATGTGAAATTCTCTTATATCTTTTCTTCTTTTTTGTTAAAAAATAAAATAAAATACTGGATCGCCCGATCTTAAAAGGTAGCTCATGATAAAATATTTGAACAATAACAACTCACACTACTAAATAACAAGATGGAAAAAGAAAAGGAAACAAAAAGTTATACAGGTCGGGGTGGGGCGGGTTGATGCAGGTCGAGGTGACGCGAGTTAAAAACTGACAGAGTTACTATGTGGGGCGGGGCGGGGGGGGGGGGGGCCAGAAAAAAGAATTATTTGTTTAGCTTCAACTCGTTTC
>ML264139.1:4759-27957 GCA_005239495.1 Nicotiana undulata | reverse complement strand
GGGGCGGGGCGGGGCGGGATGACGCAAGTAAAAAGTTTTACTGGTTAAGCTTCAACTCGTTCCGCACCTGTCCCACTGTCATCCCGCCGGAAAGAGCATTATATTTTTGCAAAATAATTAATTTAAGACCTATACTTTTTATGTGTATTATTGTCTATATAACACAAAGGTCTAACACAGCGCAGACAAAAAGTGAATCACATGTACATACACCTACTAGCTTGTTTTATTGATGTCAACCCTAGAGCTTTTTTTGGTGAACTTGTGTAGACAGCAAAAGATTCTTATAAGATATTGACCTTTCATCAAAAGAAATTCAAATAAGGATGTTCGGAGTATGATTGCAATCTCTTTATCACTTGCCATGCACAGTAATTTGAGGGAATGTCACTTCGCTCTTCACTGCCCCACACAAGGGAGATGATTTATGTGGTGTTCAATTTTTACGTGCACTGATTATAGAAGGACTTTGTTCTTTTATGTGTTCCTTATATACTGTTGCGAAATAGTAAATGCGGAATATAAAAAACACAAGTATTTTTATGTGGAAAACTTCCGGCTCAAAAGGTGAAAACCCATGACCTACTACTCAGTAGGATTTTCCCAGCACTTCACTAAATCACTAAGCGAAAACAACATTTACAAAACTCTTTGTAAACCTAAGAATTACCTCTAATCTCGTTGTAGCAACCAACCTCTAACTGTTGCGACAATTTCAAATTAACTCTAACTTGAATATTCAGAGTACAATTGCCACTAGATAAAGCTGAAAGGTACAACTTGAAACACCTACTACAATGAAACTAGAATAAAAGACAGACACTTGGATCTGGTTCTTTAATCTGGTTCATGTAGCTTCAGGTTTGCACGCTTGAATCACACAAAAATTGTTTGCAAAATGCCTTGCTATTTTGCTCTCAACTAACGTTTAAATTGAGCGTTTGTGTGTATCTGTAAAATGAGAATATCCTCCAATTTATAGAGTTAGTAGAACAGGAAATAACTAGAGTTCTAATGCTATACTAATCCATGGTGTAGAAGAGTTCTAGTTATCTTCAACCTCTAACTCCTCCCTTATGTAGGATAGAGTACTCTCTCGAGTAAGGAGTCTTTCTCCTTATCACTTATGCAACATTTTTGTTAAGGAAATATTATAAATACTTAAGCTTATCTCCATCACGTGCATGCCTTGTGCTTGGATGTGCCCGTATCTGTGTATAAATCTGGTTCATGCTTGAGTTCCTTTTTCAATCATCAAAACAAACTTCACTTGGGCCAACAACAAGAACCATAACAAGGCTCAACCATATTAATTACCAATAATTGAATGGAAGCAACAACAATATATACTAGTAGTAACTAAAATAATAAATAATTACTAGTATTAACACTATATGCCATGCCAAATCAAAGTTTTACAAAATTGTTAGTATTATATTATTAGGAAGTACCACCCTAGTATTGGCCTCTCCTAAACAGAAGGGAAATACAGATTAAATAGTTGTACAAAGGGTATTATTAGGACGAAAGTGAGGATATTCCAAAAGGTAAAAACTATTATAAATGATAAGTTTAGTTGTAATATAGATTATTATTATTATGGGGGTAATGGCTTTGTTTCCATTAATTCTCTAAAGGTATTTCGCATTTTAGTTTATTTAAGGAAAGGAAGAGAAAGAAAAGGGAAGTGGAGAGGAATCCATGTCGTCCAAACACTTGAAGACAAATTAAAGGAGCTTCAGACAGAGGAGAAAAGCAAGCGTAGCTTTTACGACCCAGAAAAAAGCAAGTGAGAGAGTAAAGAGTAAAGATTTGAAGCTTAGGAAATTGCGTACATGACCCCCATTCTTCCCACCCCCCAGCCCCACCAAAACAACACCTCCAATTCTCCCTTTATATGTGTTGTAATGTAAAGTAGACTTGGATGCAAAAACAACCCCAGAAAAAACTTCTTTCCTTGTTCTCTTCTTCGAAAGAGAAAAAGGCCAACCCTACAAATTAAGAACACTTCTTTCTTGATTTCTTCACAGCCCTTCTTTTTCTGTTTGATTATTTTGCTGCTTTGTGCTAAACAGCTTTGTCTATCCTTCTACTTGAATGAATTAATTTACGAAAACAGAAAGAGAGTAGAAGAAACAGCTATAGCTTTTGGTCTTATGGTCGTGTAAGTATGTTTTTTCGGTGGGGCTAAAAGATCCAGTTCATTAGGAGGACTTCAGTTTGATCACCCAAATCTCTCTTTTTTCTCTTAAAATATAAACCATCTTAGCTTGCCCCTTCTTTCTATCTCAATCTCCATTTCCTTTTTCTTACTTGCTAGCTAAAATTCTTTTGATATTTCTTCATATTTTCTTGATTCTTGTTGACAATGATCACGGGCAGATAATTTTTCAGTTCAACCATGCTTTTTTACTTTTACTTTTAGATAAATATTGGGGCTGTGTTTAAAAGTTACCAGTTATATAACAAGTTTAAACGTAAGTTTTATCTTATATGTAGGTTACATACATATAATATGCATATGCCTGGCTCCCTGTATGCCATTTGCAGAGCTCATCGGAATACCGTTGGGTCCCCGTGAATGGCGTATGAGGAGCCAAGCATATCTCGGATATATATATGGTAATCTAACTACCTAATTCTAACATCTGTTTTGTTTGTTGAGAAAGAGCTGCTTTTTTTGTGGGTAAGATATTGAAGGTGAAGGAAGCATCGGAAAGGGTACTTAACTTTATATACACAAACTTAATTCCAACAGGTACTATTTGAGCTTGCATTTTATGTGTCGATTGTCTAGGGTTTCTTAATTTACAGCTGTATGTTTTCCTTTTCCGTGTTGTATATATTGTTTCTTTTGTCAATCTTCTTGTTGCTTAACTGAAATGATAACTACCCATTAAGATGGAGTGTATAGTTAAATAGCTATAAGATGGAGATAGTCATGATAGTACCAGTAAGTAACATACATTTGGAAGTACCAGTAATATATACGTTTGTGATAACATTGATTCTTTAGTTTTAATTTCTTGAGGAGTCTGTTGTGAGTGTTGTAAGGGCCATTTGGGGGCGTGATACATTCACGTGGTACAAGAAGGGAGCACTTTGTGGATCTGTTGTGTGTGTTTTATTTTGTGTTGTACGTATGTATGTATGTTCTCAACAATTAATTGTACATATTCCCATAAAGCATCGAAAACATACACATAATGACAATCATGAAAGTTACAACCTATGTCTTGCCCAATTATCTCTCTATTCCTGTCTTTTCTATCACTTTCTTCAGTATACCTTAATTACAACCCCCTTCAGTTTTCCCTACCCACACATTCAAAACACCTTTGCTCCTACTGTTTCATTACACGAGTTTAATTTCTTCTTATTTCTCTTTCATTTGTCCACTGAGATGGCATTAATCGCGACATTCTATGACAATTATTTGAGATTAATTAGTTAACGTATATATAATGTTTTTTATAATTTCTTTCAGTTTTAATTTGTATGTTTATCTACAACTATCTATGTACAAAAGAGAAAACGGATGTGTTCTTGCATCATTTACATACTCACGCTTCAGGCTTTTCTTATATTACTAACCGTGGAGCTGTCAACTATATATTAACTTCACTTAAGATTATTATGTCAATTTTCTCCAACACCGTGGATTGAGGAGAGATACTGTGTACCGGCAGATATCTATTTAATTCTCAATCCTACAGCTCTAGTAGTTGATCATCTCATCAGCAAAAAGAAAATTAACCCAATTCCATAAATATTGCATTTGTATGCATAATAATTATCTTCGTTGGAGAAGGGCAATCAAATGATGTTAATATATATATGGAACTGAGTCAGGGAAGTGTATATTGCGTTTGTCTATTACAACTTTTTTCACAACAAAACAGTAAAAAAGTAATACATAAATAACACAAGAGATATTTATAAGATTATTTTCTTCTGCTCATTTCCCAGTTGGATCAAAAAGAGATTTCATTCAATTTCTTTGATGGATATATACAGTGACGGACCTATGTTATAGAACAGAGGGCCACCGATATACGTGCCACAGTTATACGTAAAGTTTGGCAAAAGTTTTATATATACATGTATAGGTTACTAAAAAATAGTAATATATTAGTAGTGGTATTGTATATACAAAATAAATTTTGGTGCCTCTAAATTCGGAATCCCTTCGTTTGTTCTTAATCGGGTAATAAGATTATAAGGTTAGGGCAGGACTAGGCGTAAACCAGAAAGAGTAACTCAAGTAGTAAATACTTAAGGTTATGGATTGGAGTTATGGAGAATTTAGGACTTTGAAAAAATAGGACGAGGGGGGTTTCATCAATTTCAAGGGATGTATGGATTAAATAGAAAGTAAATGTTTTTTTAGGGTACGCAAAAAGAAGAATAGATATCATGATTCACAATATAATCATGATGTTGTATAGCTTTAGGGACAAGGGGAATCTGACGACACTAGAAAGGAAAATGTTGGGTTGATGGACCACAATACATACACTCTTCTTCTCTTCTATTTGGGCTTTAGTTCCACAGTGCCTATATGCTATATCATCTCTTGCTCTGGTTGGTTACTAGGGATATACAATCAATGTAGGTCAACATTTTGACCAAATAAAGCAAGAAGCCTTCTTGGAAGAAATGAAAGGTAAAAGAATTTGGGACCACTTTTTTCTTGTGAGGGATCTCCTGAAACCAATTGGCTTTGCTTGATTATATTCTTCAAACCAATTTCAATTTCCAAACACCCCTTTAACCTTCTCTCCTTTACCCTCACCCCTCCAAAAAAAAAAAAGCTTGCTTTTCTCCCTAACCAAGCTCTTATCTAGAGAACATTCTCCTCGATGACCTGAAAAGTAAGGAGAAATAAACAAAGAAAAACAAGCGTTTCTTTACAAAATGTACTTTAAAGTAGATTCTATTCGGCGACTTTAATCATGTAAAAGCTTTTACCTCAATTTCTGATGTATGTATTTTACAGTAATGGAGCAGAAACTTTCATTTGATTGCCATCGCATGGCTGTTTGTACATCTTATGACATATAACATCTTTTCTGACTCAATATTCTCACTATTTTTGCGCCAGATAAAATATGTTTCCTAATTCTTGGCTTTCATCTGTGTTAAGATTCTCATATTTCCTACTTTAATTTATTCAATAACTGGTGCTATGCTTTTAAAGTTCATCTATATTTAGAGTTCGCAAAGGCAAAACATAAAAATAATTTGATATTTTAAGAAGAGGGTACAAGCAGGTGGATGATTTCTGACTCTCTATAATATTTTCAAGTTGCAAATTAACTCTGGTTGCTCGCAAATTATTTTGCAGTTTATAGTTTTGTATCTTGTGTTAGATTTATTCCCCTAACCAATTTCATATTTTTGAAAGAGCCAACAAGAATGTATATGAATCCTTAAGGTAATGACCAACTTTCTGGGCCATTTTAATATAACTAGATAACTAGGGTCGATTGTTATTACATAAATGTGCTCTTTTTTAAAGCTATATCTACAATTAATTAATTCCTATATTCAAACGGAGTATATATAATATTTTTAGTCGCGTGTACCCCATATCATTGAATATAAACTTTTCAAAATAACATTTATCTATATTATATCAAAATATATTTGAGTTTTACAATAAAATTTAAAGGAAAAAAGATTCAAGCTTTTAAAAATGATGTATGTTAAACTCAATAGAAGTCCTCGGATCAGAAGCAACAAAGTTGATCCATCATATGTTATCTCATAAGTTATTATTCGGTTAAGGGTCTAATTTGCCCTTCTACTATCATAAATAGGCCTTATTTATCCTTCGTTATACTTTGTTGAGATATTTATCTTACCGTTATACTTTAGGATCATATTTGTCCCTGTACTCTTCAAAAGGGGTAACATTTGTCCTTCGCTATACTTTAGGATCATATTTGTCCGTACACTCTTCAAAAAGGGTTACATTTTCCCTTCGTTATACTTTTTTGACATATTTATCCTTACATTATACTTTAGTATCATATTTGTCCCTCGTCCGTTAAATTGCCATGTCCCACTTTTGTTTTCCTACATGGCGCCTATTGGATTTCTTTTTCTTCCAATTTAAATATAGTCACCTATTTAAGCTAATTTAACCTGCCAACCCAATTTAAATAAAACTTCAATGAATATGTTGCACCTTAAAAATCCTCACTATCACATTATTTAAATTGGGTGGACAGGTTAAATTAGCTTAAATAGGTGACTATATTTAAATTAGAAGAAAAAGAAATCTAATAGGCACCTTGTAGGAAAACAAAAGTGGGACATGGCGATTTAACGGACGAGGGACAAATATGATACTATAGTATAATGTAAGGATAAATATGTCAAAAAAGTACAACGAAGGGCAAATGTAACCCTTTTTGAAGAGTGCACAGACAAATATGATCCTAAAGTATAGCGAAGGACAAATGTTACCCCTTTTGAAGAGTACAGGGACAAATATGATCCTAAAGTATAACGGTAAGGATAAATATCTCAACAAAGTATAACGAAGGATAAATAAGGCCTATTTATGATAGTAGAAGAGCAAATCAGACCCTTAACCGTTTATTATTGGTTACATGACATTGTGCATGAATTGCTTTATCTTATTTTGTGTCATAATCCTTCATATGTCTATTAGTTCGAAATGTTACAGATTTTAAGTTATTTGTTCTATCGAATGTGATAACACTAAAAGATAAAAAGAAAAATGCATACATAAAATATAATTTTTACGTAATAAAGGATTTTTTATATGACAAAAATAATTGCGGAAATATTTTCTTGAGAAGGAGCTACTATGTTGGTAACCAAACATGAGAAAATATATTTTATAGTAGTCATTAGAGATAAAGGAATAGTTATAAACTTTTTAATGCCATATTCTTATCCAATATGTAATCGTTGTGTTCAATTCAAGTTTTAAGAACTTTTCTTCCCCTTCATATACCATTCCGGACTTCATCTTACAAACTCTCATTAGCATATACTTTACCCAAAACACAGTTGCTTATGATCGTATTATATGGGGGCTGACATAAGATGGAAAATTCACTGTACAATCCCTCTACAATTCACTCAATAATTCTAACACACACCACTCTCAACATACAACACAAAATTTCACGTGGCTGTGGAAGTTAAATTTACCTCCAAAATTTCCCACTTCCTTTGGCTACTCCTCTATAATAGACTTCCAACAACCTCTTATCTTCATCAACTCAGTATCGTGCCCTCAATGAATTGCCCAGTATGTACTTTCACTACTGAAACAACAACTCACATATTCTCCAAATGCCATGTAGCCACTACCCTCTGGAATCAACTACATATTAACATACCACAACTTCCTACGACATATTTCCAAGCCAACGAATGGCTCTATTCCTTCATCACAACAACACAAAGCTCAACACAAAGTCCATTAGATCAACCCCTACCGCTACCAACCTTAATCCCTTTCGCACTTTGGCATTTGTGGAAGAATCGTACTAATAACACTTTCAATCATAAGTTTGGCTATGTCTCCTTGCAATCCTTTTTGAATTCCATACAGGAATTTCTCTACCTTGGTCCCAGCCACAGAAGGTCACAAGTTCATAGAATCCCAATGTACATCAAATGACAGCCACCATCTTCACCCTTACTTAAATTAAATACTTATGGAGCAACCACTTCACATTCGCAACTATCAGGATATGGCGGCATAATTAGAGACTCCCTTGGAAACTGGAAACTGGGATTTTCAGGGATAATCTATGCTACAACTCCAATTCAAATTGAGCTTCTAGATTTATTACATGGTCTGCGGATTGCTCTTGCACACATGTTTACACCCTTGGAAGTGGAAGTGGACTCTAGTGAAGTCATCACCTTACTGCAAAATCCTAACAATGTTCACTTTGGTTTACTAACTAACTGCAGGTGCGTCCTCATTCAACTGGGTAATCCTCATGTTAAACACGTCTACAGGGAGCAGAACAAAGTTGCAGACAGCCTGGCTCACCACCTTTTGAAGACATCTTCCACAATCTGCAGCACACTATATTATGAAATACCTGATTTTGTCACAACACAGCTTTATGCTGACCAAATGGGTGAAGGCTCCCACAGGAATATCTCACCGGCTTTCGTGGGACGCCCAGCACACTCCTTTTGTCTTTTGCACGGCCATCATGATGCAACCATTCAACAAAATGTGGTAGATAGTACACTAGTAAATCTCCCATCTTTGCTCCCTATATTTTTGGCTGGTTAAGTATCCTATGTAATATTTAATAGGTAGTATTTAATATGTTGTAATATGTGTGAAACATGCATCTTTCCATTAATGAATATTATCTTTCATTACCAGAAAAAGAATTCTCCTTAAATAATTTTGTATAAGTATTTATTGTTATAAATAGAATTCTATTTAAGGTGATGTCTATATTTTAGAGAGATATTAGGGATTTTACTTGGTGGCTAAGTCACTCTTTCCCTATAAATAGAGGGGTCCTATTCTATTGTAATTCATCCCAAAAGGAAATAAGAATTCTTCCTCCCTACTTTTCTCTCGGTATTGCTGTTGCAAGACCATATTGGAGGCATGAAACATTGTGAACGTTTTTTCAAGCATATCATAGTCAGTGATAGTATCTCTACATAGTTTCAGTTTAGAAGTAATTCTGAACATTGCAGAATTATATTCAGAAACATACTTAAAGTCTTGGAGCCTCAGATGAGCCAAATCATACCGTGCTTGTGGAAGAGTGACCAACTTTAAGTTGTCATATCTTTCCTTTAAGCCATTCCACAAAACAAGTGGATCTTTGATTGTGAGATATTCTATTTTCAACCCTTCATCAAGGTGATGGCGCACGAAAATAAAGGCATTAGCCAGTCTTGAGTAGATGCTTTATTTTTATCTTTAATGGCGTCTCCAAGACCATTGCCTCTAAATGGATTTCAGCATCCAACACCCATGTCATATAGTTCTTGCCCGAAATTTCAAGGGCAACAAACTTTCTTTTCATAATGCCAGTCATAATTAAAAAAAAGTAGAAAAGTTATACCTTAATCTTCTCAAAGAGCTTCTTGAGACGGGAGAGTCTCGTGCTAATAACGTGTTATGAAACAATAAAAGAACAAGAATAATATTGCAGAGAAAGAGAGAGGGAATTCTTATTGAATTTTGGGATGAATTACAATGGAATAGGACCCCTCTATTTATAGGGAAAGAGTGGACGTGCTAATGGAAGTGAATATACTACACTCGCCTCTAAAAAGAGGTTTGAGATGAAATAAGAAAATAATTTTATTATTATGGCGTGAATGGTCATTGATAACATACCTATTGTGACTATGCCGAAAATATTATGGCAATGTTATTATTACAGGGTAAAAGTAATAGTTAATATATCTTGCCTATAATGATTTTTATCATGACTATAATGGTCTAACATATGAATGTTGATGAATATGTAGTAGTACCAAATTAATTGAGAGATCTGGAAGAGCCAATTAATACTATTTTGGAGGAACACAATTAATTATCATGTCAATTTATTATGTTGTAGTAAGTCTCAAAGAAACATAATTAAGTTTCTATGATATTCGCGAAAACGGTTGGTTATATTGAGACTATAAATAAAGGAAAGATTTAATATATTCTATTACTACAACTTGTAGCGGGGTAATATGTATGTGAAACGTTACCCACTTTATTCTCCAATTTGTACTACACAAATAAAAGAATACCACAATAAAGGAAATTTTTATTGATATAAAACCCCATTTCATAATAACCTTGGAGTTCATTGATAATTGCACACGTCATGGCGTAAACCTGAAGTTTATCAATATTGATAATTTATTAGTTGGCGTAATTGGTTTAGCCATATCAATTCAAGTATGATGTGCAAAAATAAAAGGAATTCACATGGGTAAATATTAAAGAACTAGAAAGTTCTTTACGCATTCTCTTATGTTGCTTGTTCTCATTAATTATTGTACCAACTAAAATTGGTATGAATCCCATGAATGGTGAAAATATCAAAGGCAAATATGGACTCATTCATCTGCCATGTATACCACATAAGATGCATCTATGAGATGGTTACATGTGCGATTATTTAACCTGGTGTTTGCGAGGTAACTTGCTCAATAATTTAATTTCGAGCATAATTTCCAGATTGTCTATTCAAGATAATTCATCGTGATAAATTGGTTCACATCACAATTGGTTTAGCAAAATGAGTTATTGAGTGCCTCCGCTTAATAGCTAAACTATTGCTTATGAGAAGAAGGTTATTTATATCAGCTTGATATATGTTATACATGAAAGTATATTACATTCTCCCATCACAAGTTGTTCAGGGTCAGGAACCAAATAATTCTGTGCGGTGTATATTTTGGTTAACACCATAACGCATAAAGATGAGTTCCCAAAGTTGAGCAAGCAAGTTAATTTTTCTAACATGGGGGGAGAGAGATGATAAACATTTGAGAACATGTTACGTGGAATAAATTATCAACTCCCTATAAGCATGATAATGTGATAGTGAGGATTTTCAAGGTGCAACATATTCATTGAAGTTAATATGGATGATTTATTCATTAAATCTCTGCTGACGTCAACCTTCAAGAAGCCAGTGCACAAGATTGGGATGCGAAGGCTCAAGGATGTGAATTGATGCTCTCATCAAGGGGAGTTTAATACATGGAGTACTCTTTTTTCCTTACAAAGTTTTGTCCCACTGGGTTTTCCTTCCAAGGTTTTTAATGAGGCAACCAAAAGGCGTATTATTAAACATGTGTTCTTTTTCCTTTTCTAAAAAAAAATTCCCACTGAGTTTTATTTTAGTTAAGGTTTTAGCGAGACACATTATTCGTTAAATAGATATTCAATGGGGAGTGTTATAAATAGCTATTTAATGTGAATGTCTATATTTTATAGATATCTTAGAGATTTTACTTGGTGGCTAAATCACTCTTTCCCTAAATAGAGGGGTCCTATTCCATTGTAATTCATCCCAAAAAATAATAAGAATTCTTATTCCCTACTTTTCTCTTCAATACTCTTTTCTTTTATTGTTTTATAACATCTATACTAATCTCCAACAATGGACGTTGGTATTTATAATTACCAAGTATTCTTTATGAGACTTGTGTTGAATGAGACTAATTTTTCAATGGACTAATATTGATAGTTGCATTCTTTCGGTTTAATCTTTCTTCAATATGGAATATATTTTTAATAAGAAAAAGGATTTATATAAAGTTCTAAATAATAGGACTTCCTATATAAATTCATAAAGGAAAAAATTTATAATCAAAATTTTAGTTGATTTCAATATCCTATATATGATTGTAACTTAAATTATAATTGTATCCAACGTGCCATCCATTTTTAAAGGGTAACGCGAACGAAATTTCACTAAGGGGATTCGTTCTTTTAGTGTGTGTATGTATAACTCTTTTATACTAAGTAACTCTTTTGTAACGATACGACCGGTCGTTTTGATTTCTAGCGCGTCGTTCAGCGCTTTGAGGATTTGAGTAGTTTCACTTCGTGCTTTATGACTTGTATGTATTGTCGGAATTAAATTCGGGAGGTTCAGAGTTGATTCAGATGGAAAATTCTCAATTCGGAAATTTTAAGTTGGAAGAATTGACCAAGGTTTGACTTTTGAGTAAACGACATCGGAATCGAGATTTGAAGGTTCCAATAGGTTCGTACAATTATTTCGGACTTGGGCATATGTTCGGGTTGAGTATCGGGTGGTCCGAAAGCATTTCAACGCTTATTATGGAAAGTTGGCATTTTGAAAGTTTAAGAATATCTTTAGTTTGATTTTGAAGTGGACTTTGGTGTTATAGATGTCCTTTTGAGGTTCCGAACCTTGGAATAGGTTCGTATTGTGATTTGTGACTTGTGCGTAAACTTTGACGTCATTCTGGTTCGTCGAAGTTTTAATGTTGAAAGTTGAAAGAAAGATTTTGATCGTCGATTCATAATTTCGATATTATTTGTAGCATTTCGAGCCTTTGGATAAGTTTGGTTGAGGTATTGGGACTTGTTGGCGAGATTGGACGGGGTCCCTGGGGGTTTCAGGTGAGTTCTGGGGTGGTTTGGGGTGATCATTTCTCCATGTTTTGCTGTTGTTGTTGTTGGTTCTAATGTTGTTCATCACGAACATGTAGGTGATATCATGTTCGCGAAGAGGGATTATTGGCAGATGGATTTTTGTGCTTCGCGTTCGTGACTAGGGACACACATTCGCGAAGGTTTAAGGAGCAAAACAACAAAGACACTTAGGGCATCGCGTTCGCTAAGGGGAATTGGGCCTGAGAGATTTTAGCATTCGCGTTTGTGAAGGTTCTCCTGGTAAAGCATTGCGTTCGCAAGATTTGACTCGTGTTCGTGAAGAACAGTTCTGGAGTTGGAGATGGTAATGCTTCATGAACTCGAGGGACTTGTCGCGTTCTCGAAGAAGGTCGGACTGGGAAGTGTTGTTTTGAAATCGGGGGTTTGGCTCATTTTATGTTCATTTCTTCCATGCGAGACAACTTTGGAGCTATTTTGGAGAGCCATTTTCATCATCTATTATGGGGTAAGTGATTTCTACATAATGTGAGCTATATATACGAATTTAAGCTTGTAAATTCAAGAATTTAAGCGAAAATATGAGATCTTGGTAGGGGCCCAAGAATTTATAATTTCGAGTTTTGACCACGGATATGGGAATGGAATTCGGAATAAATTATATATTTGAGTTCGTGGAACTATGGGTAATGTTTATCTTCGAAATTTTTTGGATAAAGGGAAAGTGGGCCTGGGGCTGACTTTATTTGTTTGCACGTTGTTTTACTAGTTTTGGATCGATGAACATCGGTTTGAGGTGTTAGAGAGGCGTTGGACCCGGTTATGGAACTTTGAAATGAGGTAAGTCTCTTTTCTAACCCTATGAAGGGGAAATTACCCCATATGTGTCATATTTATTACATGCTACATGTTGTGGGAGCTACGCACGTACAAGGTGACGAGTGTCCGTGTGTACGCTTGAGTTACTGATTATGTACGGGTAGACTTAGATTCATAACATGCTTTAATTGTACTATTTGAGTTATTCTTGCGTGCTAAATTACTTTAATTCCCATTATGACTGAGACTAGTCTCGCGTGGAGTGATGGACTCGCTATTCTAGATATTTGACGAGCAACTTGATTAGTCGTAGAATTGTACTTCTGTTACGGATTTTCTCCCGCGCTATGCGTGTATATCAGAAAGTTTCTCTTGAATTTCATAACTCACACGTATATTCGTGAGTGGGGACAAGGACTGGTAAAAGCTTCATATTTTAATGGTATCAGGCTGAATTCCTCAGCAACTCCCTAATGGGATCGGACCGTTCCCCTCGGCAGAATATTATAGCACACTCTTATGGGATCGGGCTGTTCACCTCGACATTATGATGTATCATATTCTTATGGTATCGGGCCGTTCCACTCAGTGGGATTATTGGTCCACGTAAAATCCACATTCAATAGTGAGTGAGAACGGTCGTTGGAAGAATAGTACCCAACATGAGTTGGGGTCGATTTCCACATAGAGTTACTAGGGGCATTATGAGTATACATTTGATGAAAGCGAAAGGAATAGCTAAATTGCACTTCCACAACAAGTTTTGATTTCTAACTCTAATTTTACTCTAGCGATTATAAGTTAAAGAAACGAAACTAGAAGCGAATAAGTATTTTTGGTGTTTTTCCAAATAGTTTAAAGGCCTAGGGCTGTGACCATACCTAGGTGTTTGCCTAATGGGATAAAGACATTAATGCTTGTTTTGTTGATCAGGGCGTATTATAGCTCTCAACTCTACGTTACCCTCTCAATACCTCTTGGTCAGAGAGTGATTTTGCCCAATTTGGCTTTCTCAAGTCCAAATGGGTATCAACCAAAATAGTTGATTAGAGCTCAACTCGAGTTATTACTATATCTAGGTTGAACCCTTATTGGGTTAATCAATCTCTCAATTGACCCAATTCCTTGTTAGCTAAGTTATCCTAGACAAGGTCCCTCTTTCTCAAGTAGAAACTAAGTCAAATAGGCATGAATCAATGTTTGCAACCATTAATTATAAAATTGAAGCATGTACTAAGCTAAATAATCAACACCCAATCATAAACAAACATTAAATTAGATACCCATAAGGTTTATACACTAGGGTTGGGTCAAAACCCTAGTAAGAGTCTAGCTACGCAAAATAGGTTTTGAAGAAAATAAAGAAGAAAAGTGTATATGGACGATATCAGAGAGTCCGATATCGAGGTCTCTATTATTATGTTCCGAGCCCGATCTCGTGTTCGAAGTAAAGTCCGAGTCCTATCTCAGAACATGAGCCTTTGAGAAAGTATATCGAAGGCCCATCACGGCCTACCTCGAAGCTGAGCAAAATCGATGACCGTCATGGAAATGCGGGAATTTTCCAAGAACACGTGGTTATAGCTGATAAGGTTTGCAAAAGATAGTACAAGTCCGTACGAGGACGTTATACAGCTGTACCAATAGCATTTCCTTGTCATAATTAGACATATACTATGTTGGGATTCACCCCTCCTATATAAAGGGGACTCCAATCATTCTTGTAAGATACAACATTTATTGCAATAGAACAGCCTCTGTTTTTTTCGTGCTCAACACTGTCTCTCAGCTTGATTATTCTTCATTGCCCTTCATCTATTGTTCTTCATTTACTGTTATCATCTGACCTCGAGGTTCCCGATTGCATTGAGCTCGAGGCCCTAGTTTTGTGACAAGAGTGGTTTGGCTATCACATTTTATTTACTTACACTTATCATTTTTTGATTATTAACTAGTGTTGGAACAAATCATATATTTTTAGAACCACAAATCAAATATAATTGTTAAATCCATTTTCGAGGTAAACAGTTTGGCGCCCACCGTGGGGCTACAAATAATAGTGATTGTTTTGGTGCTACTTTTCTCATAACACAAGTTATTCTTCACACTTTTTCTTGTCCAAGATTCTTTGATTTCACGTAAAAAATGTCTAACTCAACAAACGCACATGGAAACAACGGTCTAGAGTTCCATGGAGAGAATAGTGGAACACCCTCAGTCGCCGGTGTACTACCGCAAAACCCTGGGGTAGCACCAACACCAGTCCCCGTCGATGTAGGCTTGCGCAATGCTTTGCATGTCGATGTGGACACTGATACTGACGGAAGTATGCGCGGAGGTGACCAACATGATGCACAAAGAACACATGCTCAAGAGGAAAGAGAAGTTAGCTTGCAAGTAATTTTTGAAAATTTACAAGCACAACAAATGGTTATTGCTCAGCTACAAAGTTAACAAAAGACCCCGAGTACAGCAGGATCGGAAACAGCTCCTCGATTTGAGCCAGCACCAGAAAAATCGAGCAATAATAGATCAGGAACAGAGCCCACTATTATGAAAATGCTCGAGGAACTCACCAAAAAGATCGAGTCAGGATAAAAGAAGATAGAGGCCAATGACAAAAAAGTGGAAACCTATAATTCGAGGTCGATCAGATCCCGGGCGCACCTCCGATTTTGAAGGGAGAAGATTTGAAGAAGTTCGTGCAGAAACCATTTCCATCGAGTGCGGATCCAAAGCTCATTCCGAAGAAGTTCAAGATGCCCGATATCCCAAAGTAAAGCAGGACCATACATCCCAATGAGCATATTACCACTTATACTTGTGGTATAAAAGGGAATGACTTAAAAGACGATGAGATTGAGTCCGCTTTGCTGAAGAAATTTGGAGAAACATTGTCAAAGGGGACCATGATGTGGTATCATAACCTCCCCCCGAACTCAATAGATTCATTTTCCATGTTGGCAGACTCCTTTGTGAAGGCACATGCTGGTGCCATTAAGGTCGCTACAAGGAAGTCCGATGTCTTCAAAATTAAACAAAGTGAGAACGAGATACTAAGGGAGTTCGTATCCCGCTTTCAGATGGAGCGATTTAAACTACCACCAGTCTCTGATAATTGGGAAGTGCAAGCCTTCACTCAGGGCTTAAATGAACGAAGCTCAATAACTTCGAAGCAGCTAAAGAAAAATTTGATCGAGTATCCCGCCGTAACTTGGGCAGATGTGAACAACAAATATCAATCGAAAATCAGGGTCGAGGACGACCAATTGGGAGCTCCCTCAGACTCAGTATATCCAAGCAGGCTCTTAGCAAAAGAATCAAGGGATGTAGAAAGGGAGCCAAGACCAAACAAGGAAAGATACCAACCATATGTCAAAGACCGAAGGAACGCGTCGAGGCGTAACATGCCTTGAAACGATCGAAGGGTGGATCGAGGCCAAATTTCCCGGGGACTCATGAGAAAAATCTGGTTCGACAGGAACACGGGGCCGTCGGAGGCACCCCGATTGTCGTAGTATAACTTTAACATCGATGCATCAGACATCCTATCAACCATAGGTAAGATTAGAGATACCAGGTGGCCTAAAACCATGCAATCAAATCCTTCCCAAATAAACCCCAACTTAATATGAAAATACCATAGCACTCACGGTCATAGGATCGAGGATTGTAGGAAACTGCGAGAGGAGGTAGCCCGACTGATTAACGAAGGGCACCTTCGAGAGTTCCTCAGCGATCGAGCCAAGAATCACTTTCGAGAAAGAGAGGCAAACAGGAAGAACGAACATGAAGAGCCCTAATACATCATGCACATGATCATTGGAGGAGCCGATGTACCACAGGGGCCCGTTTTCAAACGAACAAAAGTATCCATCACAAAGAATAAGCGGACTCGGAGCTACATCCCCGAGGATGCTCTTACATTCTACGAAGAAGACATCGAGGCCTTATCTCGGCCTCATAATGATGCACTGATAATTTCTTTCCTTTTAAATAAAGTTCAAATTAAACGTGTGCTCGTGGATCCAAGTAGCTCGGCCAACATAATCAGGTCGAGGGTTGTGCAGCAACTTGGGCTGCCCAACCAAATCATCCTCGCCTCTCGAGTCCTGAATGGATTCAACATGGCGAGTGAGACCACGATGGGGGAAATAATCCTCCCAGTAAATGTGGCAAGTACAATTCAAGATACCAAGTTTCATGTCATCGAAGGTGACATGAGGTACAATGACCTGCTTGGAAGGCCGTGCATACATAGCCTGAGGGCGGTGCCTTCAACTCTTCATCAGATGATGAAGTTCCCAACAAAGGACGACATAAAAACGGTGTATGAGGAGCAGCATGCCGCTAAGGAGATGTTCGCGGTGCACGACTTGGCCCCGGCATCGGCACCTTCCACCTCGGAAAAGTCAAAAGACAAGCAAATAGCCAAATAGCAACCACAGTCTATACCCCCGGTTTAACCCGAGGGACAGGTGATCGATGAGCAGATAATCGAGGACGATGAAGAAGACTTCCTCACTCCTCGAGCCTTCGTTGCGTCCGATGAGTCAGATACAACAAAGTCAACAATCGAAGAGCTAGAACAAGCCACATTGGTCAAACATCTCCCAGATCGAAAGACATGACATGGATCCCACTGGAGATAACCACCTATTGACTGATTGTCGACCCCAGGTTCAAACCGGTGAAAAAAAAGGAGACCTCAGTTCGAGGTAAAGCATGCATTCATAAAAGACGAGGTAACAAAACTTCTCAAAATAGGATCCATTAGGGAGGTAAAATACCCCGAATGGTTAGCTAACGTAGAAGTAGTCCATAAAATGGGAAATAAAATGAGAATGTGCGTAGATTATAAATATTTGAATAAAGCATGCCCTAAAGATTCATTCCCATTGCCCAACATCGATCGTTTGATCGATGCTACGTCCGGCCACGAGATCCTTACTTTTCTTAATGCCTACTCCAGGTACAATCAAATTCAAATGAACCCGGAGGACCAGGAAAAGACTTTGTTCATCACAAAGTATGGTATATATTGTTATAACGTAATGCCCTTCGGGCTAAAAGCCACGGGAGCTACATATCAACGCCTAATTAATAAGATGTTCGAACATCAAATAGGAACGTCTATGAAAGTTTACATTGATGACATGTTAGGTAATTCCCTACGCGCAGAGGACCATTTGACTCATTTGGAGGAAACGTTCGACATCCTTAGAAGGTACAACATTAAGCTCAACCCCGAGAAATGCGCTTTTGGAGTCAAATCGGGCAAATTGTTTGGATTCATGGTGTCAAACAAGGGGATAAAGATCAAACCCAACAAAATCAAGGCCATCGAGGAGATCACCATGGTAAACAATGTGAAAACAGTATATCGGCTAGCCAGGCGTATAACAGCCTTAAGCCGATTCATCTCGACATCATCAGATTGGGGTCATCACTTTTTCTCCGTACTTAAGATGAAAAACAACTTTGAGTGGACTCTGGAATACCAACACGCCTTGGAAGAATTAAAGAAGTATCTCTCGAGACCACCTTTGCTCCACACCTCGAAGGAGGATGAAATGCTAAACTTATATTTGGTTGTGCCCGAAGTAGCGGTAAGAGGTGTGTTGGTTCGAGAAGAACAAGGTACGCAATTCCCTGTCAATTACGTAAGTCGAACCCTAGGATATGCAGAAACTAGGTATCCACACTTAGAAAAACTAGCTCTTGCATTAATAATTGCATCTAGAAAATAGAAACCTTACTTTAAATGTCATCCTATATGTGTATTAATAACATATCCTCTTCGAAAAATCTTGCATAAGCCATGTTGGCCCATGTCACTGAATGGGTTTTGAAGATTGACAATAGGTGTCCAGTTGAACCAGGTCCATCATAGCACACACTTCTGTATGAAGCAGTTGGATCACAAATCATACAAGTCTAGGAGATATTAGTGATTGCTAAGTATCAAAGAACTAAGAGAATGTCTCCTAATACAAAAGGGTTGCAAATTGATAGAGAAGACAGAAGTTGATTTCAGCTAGGACAGGAATAGAGGAAGGAAGTTGAGTTACAATCAAACTTGTCTACCAAGGAAGAGTTGGATCGGAATTGTATCATGGACTCAACAAACGACCTCTATGAGGTGAGCATGATGCTCTCAAAGCTGAATTAGCCAAGGAGAAGGAGAAAAATGAGGGTGTCTTACACCAAATGTTGTCTCTTCTCCAAACCAAGAATCCTGCCTCGTCTGCACCACTCCAAACTTAGGAATTTCCAGAACTACCCTCTCCTATCCTATCAAGTGCCCAGTTCGGGATTGTGTCTAGTTGCTTGTTTCAGTTTTTTATTCTGTCTTACTCATGATTTGGTTGTCTTTGATTTAATCTGTTTTGGTGTTGATCAACCATGTTAATTAAATGAAAGCTTGGTGTTTTGACAAATGTCTCTATTTATGATTTAACTTACATTATTGGTTTCTTGTGTTGATTAATCATGTTTGCACCTGCAGTTGCCTAAATTGGCCATGAGTAAGAATTAATTACTGGTAAGTATCATTTTGCAACTTTTTGATGATGCCAAAAGGGGGAAGATGTGCTCCAGTTATTGTTTCAATTTTTGACAAATTTTTGAAGTGATATTTATAACCTAATGAACCTGGTTCTTGATGATTAATGCTCACAAAAATACAAAGTGTTGGATGTGTATACAGGATAAATGCACAGAGTTTGTCATCATCAAAAAGGGGGAATTTGTTGGCCCATGTCACTGAATGGGTTTTGAAGATTGACAAAAGGTGTCCAGTTGAACCAGGTCCATCATAGCACACACTTCTGTATGAAGCAGTTGGATCACAAATCGTACAATTCTAGGAGATATTAGTGATTGTTAAGTATCAAAGAACTAAGAGAATGTCTCCTAATACGAAAAGGTTGCAAATTGATAGAGAAGACAAAAGTTGATTTCAGCTAGGACAGGAATAGAGGAAGAAAGTTAAGTTACAATCAAACTTGTCTACCAAGGAAGAGTTGGATCAGAATTGTATCATGGACTCAACAAACGGCCTCTATAAATAATCAAAGTATTACTGCTGAAAGATGTGACGCACAAGTACAAAAGTGAATCAAGTTCTGAAGCAAAATTTCCAAGGGTTTTGAAGGCAGAATTGTTGTGCGATACAAAGGCTACAGTTCAACTAGAAGGAACAGTTTCATTGTTTTTATGTTGAGTCTAGCTGATTGTAGTAGGAGTTTCAATATTGTATCTTATCAGCTTTCATAGAAGCAATTGTAATAGGTACACATTGTTCAAGTTAGAGTTAGCTTGAAATCTGTAGAAATTAGCTAGAGGCTAGTTGATACAAAGAGGATTAGAGTTAGTCCTAGGATTACAAAAGAGTTTATTTTGTAAGTCCGTTTTGGCTCAGAGTTTAGTGAAGAGTTTTGAGCAAATCCTACTGAGGAGTAGGTCGTGGTTTTTTCACCTTTTGAGCCAGGTGTTTTCCACGTAAAAATCTCTGTGTCTTTACTATTACTGCTTAATTATTCCGCAAACTGTAGTAAGTAGTAGACTAAGAAGAACCAGATTCTTCTTATTAGACAGCACTTGAAAATTGGGTACTGCACAATTAACTTATAATATTGTGTAGTATTGAAGTCTAAAACAACAATTGGTATCAGAGCAGGTTATCCTTAAAGAGACTAACACCTAGGAAAAGATCAAGATGAGTGCACCACCTGGGAACTGAGAAGGACAATCGACTGCAAGACCACCACTCTTCAACGACCAGTACTATTCTTGGTGGAAGAATAGAATGAAGGATCACCTTATTGGAGAAGACTATGAACTCTGGGACATAGTCACTGATGGACCGCTTGCAACAATGAAGAAAACTATTGAAGGAGTAGATGTGCCTAAAAGTAGGGCTGACTGCACGGATGAGGATCTGAAGAAATGGGAGAAGAATGCCAAGGCTAAGAAGTGGCTAGTGTGTAGACTAGGCCTAGATGAATATAACAGAATCCAAAGTTGCACCACTGCCAAGGAAATATGGGATACTCTACAAGTGGCACATGAAGGAACATCTCAAGTGAAGAGGTCTAGAGGTACATTTCTATACTCTTAGTATGAAAACTTCACTATGAAGGAAGGTGAAACAATTCAGGAGATGTACACAAGGTTCACAACCTTGACTAATGAACTCTAGTCTCTTGGAAGAGTCATCCTTGAAGAAGACAAGGTTGAGAAGATCTTGACTAGGGTTCTACCTTTCTCCTAGGAAAGCAAGATAACTGCCATTCAGGAATCCAAAAATATGGCAACCCTTAGACTAGATGAGTTGATTGGAAACCTTACTGCTTATGAACTCAGAAGGCAGACCATGAAAATTGATGCTCCAAAGAAAGAAAGAAGTCCAGCACGAAGGATCACAGAGGGAACAAATCTGGAGGATGATGAGATGGCCATGATCACCAAAGAATTCATAAACTTTCTCATGAGGAAGAAAGGCATCTCTAGAGGGGGAAACTTCAACAAGGCAAAGGCTCTTGAAAGGCCAGCTAATGAGGGATGCTACAAGTGTGGAAAAACTTATCATCTCATCAAGAACTGCCCCCAGTTGGAAGTAGATTAGAGGAAGGAGAGATATGAAAGTAAGAACAGGAAGAAGGAACTGGTCCTACCCAAGAAAACTACTACAAAGGTTATGGTTGCTGCTTGGGGGAAAAGTTCAGATGAAGAATCAGAAAATGGTGAGACAGAAGATCAAGCTCTCATGGCAATTGGAGAATCTGATGAGGAGACTTATGAAGAACCACAGTTAAGTATCTCACATCTCAAAACAAAAATAAAGTTTCTATCTAAGGAGAAACTCTCTGAGTTGCTACTTAACTTCATTGATGATTCTGAGGAGAACTCTAAAGAGAAAGATCAACTATCTAAAGAGTGTGCAATACTGAGAGCAAAATGCATGGACCTAGAAATAAGAGTCAGTGAATCTGAAAAGAAAAACACTGTCTTGATAAACCAGGTTCAACCACTCAAAAATGAGATTCTAGAACTAAAATCTGAAAATTTAAAGTTAAGACTAGGATCCAGTAAAAAGGTAGCGTAATCATGTGCTCATGCGAAGCTAGAAGAAGACTTAGGTAAATTGAAAGGAAAAACAGAACTCTTGAAGACATGGCAAGAACCATGCTTCTATCAAGCAAACTACCTCACAGCTTCTGGGCAGAAGCAATTAACATTGCATGTTATATTATCAATAGATGCATGACCAGACCTCTAGTAGAGAAAACTCCCTATGAATTACTTAAAGGGATAAAGACCAACATATCCCATCTTAGGGCTTTTGGATGCAAGTGTTATGTGCATAATAATGGCAAAGATTCTTTAGGAAAATTTGATCCCAGAAGTGATGAGGGAGTGTTCTTGGGATATTCTACACATAGCAAAGCTTATAAAATATATAATAAAAGAACTATGTGTGTAGAAGAAAGTGTACATGTTGTCTTTGATGAAACTAACACTTTATCTGAGAGACAGGAACCAGAAGATGAGGAGCTTGGACTGGTGAGGAGGAATGACTACATTGAAGCACCTATGGGGGATGGAACAGGTGATGGACCAGGTCCAACAACCCCACGAAACTCTATAGGGGGAATCTCTCATGAAAATACTGGTCCTGATCCTGTTCCACTGCAACAAGACAACTTGGAACAATCCAGAAGTGAACAACTGGCTCTCAAACCACACAGATATCAGAGTTCTCACCCTCTTGAGAAAATCATAACAGACCTGAGATCTGGAATCAAAGCTAGATCCTCTTTGAAAAATCTGTGTGTGTTTGATGCATTCCTATCCATAATTTAACCAAAGAACATTGTTGAAGCCCTGAAAGATGCTAGCTGGGTAACTGATATGCAAGAGGAGCTGAATCAATTTGAGAGAAGTCAAGTATGGAACTTGATACCCAGACCACTGGACAGATCAATAATTGGCACCAAGTGGGTCTTCAGGAATAAACTCGATGAGGATGGAACTGTTACTAGAAACAAGGCAAGACTGGTTGTTCAAGGATACAACCAAGAAGAGGGAATTGATTTTGATTGAGACCTTTGCTCCTGTGGCAAGATTGGAGGCAATCAGACTTCTTATAGCATTTGTTGCACACATGGAATTCACTTTGCATCATATGGATGTGAAGAGTGCTTTTCTCAATGGCTATTTGAAGGAAGAGGTATTTGTAAAACAACCT
>ML264137.1:18425-39318 GCA_005239495.1 Nicotiana undulata | reverse complement strand
GTGCCTTACATACTCGGTACATTATTCGTACTGACGTCCCTTTTGCCTGGGGACGCTGCATTTTATGCCCGCAGGTCCCGATAGACAGGTCGAGAGACCTCCAAGTAGGCTATCAGCTCAGCGGAAGATGTTGGTGCGCTCCATTTGCTTCGGAGTTGTTCGTTTGGTTAGTATGATTTAGACACATATTGTTTGGTAAGGCGGGACTCTGTCCCGACCTTTATGACATTTATGTACTCTTAGAGGCTTGTAGACATATGTCGTGTACATAAAGGATATTACGGCCTTGTCGGCCTATGTTTTGAGTTTATAAAGGATTGTGTTGGCCTATTAGGCACGTATGTCATGTGTATGTAATAATGTAATAAGAAAGATATGCTACGTTGGTACTCGGTTGGGTAAGGTACCGGGTGCCTGTCACGACCCATCGGTTTGGGTCGTGACAAAAATCACAGCAAAACCATAAGTAGAAACATATCATAAGCATGATGAATTGAAACACTAAGATAAACATGTTGTTTTTGAAACTCGAATTGTAATTAAGACATACCAGAGAGAAGATGTCAAACACAGGATAAAGAACTTAAAGAGTAGAATAATCAGTCTTGGTTTGCAGTCGATTGACAATAGCAAGTAATCAGAAGAAGAACAGAAGAGAGTATGTGTGTGTACGAGAGAGTTGAACAATGTCTGTTCGTGTCCTTTGATAATGAAAGAGTGAAGGTACTTATAGTTTTGAAAATAGGCAGAAAATAAGGTAACAAATAATAGTTCAGCACAATTATAGAAGTAAACATAAATTAGAATCAAATTAACATTAAGACTTCCTTTAATTAAGGAGTCATGTACAAACGGTAATAAGCAGTGCCAAACAAGGAAATAAATAATGTAAGAACTGATTTTAACAAATAAGAGACAACATAGGTATAAAGCATCTGATTGGTACCAAGTTAATAATACCCTAACTAAGGAAAGCATATGTGAATCAACTTGACAGCATTATTCATAGAAATAAGGCAGGAAATTCTGGAAATCAACAAGGAAAACCTCGAGTGAGATTCAAATCACAGGAAATCAGCATCAATTAGAGAAAGTATCACATATTTAAGGAAATACTCAAAATCAGTAAAGAACAGTACTGATCAAAATCATTCATAGATTCAAAGTGGCAAATAGAATTGATTTAAGCTGAATAAACACACGTTAGGCAAAAATCAGAAACCCTAATCATACAAAATTAGGGATTCACATAGACATAGCAAATAATTAAAGGACCTAGCAGAACAAACATGTTTTTGGCAGAAGTGATGAAGAGTCAGAAACCCTAACAGCAAGCATAGAACAAAAATCACAAAATCACACAGTACACATGAAAGCAAAGTAGTCATACTAGAACAGGTAAAACATTATCGTAAATAAACTCGGAATCACAAATTGAAACAAACAATTTGGGGGTGTTTTATCAAAATGAATCAAACAAAAAGGGAAAAGCTTAAATCATTTTTAAACACGATGAGAATCATAAAAATAATGCCAAGAAATCGGAAGGATAACTGTTTTGAAAAAGGATTTGAAAACCCTAGTTTGAAAAAAAATGAAGAATCGTTTAGGAAACTGAAAAATCTTTAAAGAAAGGATGAAAAGAACTCATAATATGTATAGATCTGTTACAGATCTAAAAGAATCAGAAGGTTTAGAAGTTAGGGTATCAAAGCGAGAACCCGGAAAGGAGAAGAAAAATTCAAAGGTCACCGATTTTAACCGGAAAGTGGTAAGATCTTACTCGGACGGCCATGGATGGCCGAAAAAAATGGCATGAGATCACAGGAGGTGAGCGAACCGCCTCTGGTTCACTTGAGGGCTTCAAAAGAAGTGCCACACGTTCAAGGAGGGAGCCATTAGGCTGGGGTGGTGAAGCCACCATAGATTCTGGCAAGGCAACGACTGGAGAAGGGGGAGATAGGCTCAGCATGTGGAGCATTTAGGGAGAGATGAGAAAGATGAGAGAGATGAGTTGGCGGAGTGAGGGAGTGAAATGCGAAGGGGAAGGGGGTGGTCTTAGGTTTAATTATGGAAGGTTAAATCCGGACCGTTGATCAATTTTGATCAACGGTCAGGACGGGATCCGGATTGGGCCGGGTAGATGTAGGTTTGGGCTTGGGGTCTGTTGGGTTAATTCAAATGGGTTAGGAATCAGGTCAATTTAGGCTATAATTGAAAAAAAAGGGCTAGCTGTTAAATACCTAATTAAATTAGATAAACAATTTATAAAAGATATCTAATAATTGTATAAAATGAAATTTATGCTTAGAAAATGAATTAGAATGATTAATTAGTATTTAAAATATAAAATAACTAATTATTGGATAAAAAATAGTATAAAACATATGATTAGGCTATAATTGCAAAGTTATTCAATTATGGCCAAAGGGTGCCAATTTGGCTAATTGTGAAATAATTTGGTTTTAATAGGACCAAAAATAATACATTAAATAAAGAAATATTTTTGAAATCATTTGTAATGGAATTTTATAATTAATTATTGGAAATAAGATGTTGGATAAATTAGAAATAAATTATTAATATATGGAAAAATTATATAAAAATACCAATTGCTATGAAAGCATGATTTTGAAGTTATATATGCAAATTAAAAATATTTTGAGGAAAAATTGGGTATCAACATGGAGTCTTCCATTTTTTGAGACAAGGAAAGTTTTTGGGGCCTATAAGTATATGATCCCATTCCTTGACACATTCTACAAAGCCTTCCTTTTCATCCTCGTCATGATTCAATAACATAGCTTCCAAGGTATCTTCAACATTTATCACAGCACTTGTGTTATCAACAATTACTTTGGTCACAAGATCCACGAACGAACACACTTCGTTAATATTTGGACGCCTCATTGATTTACAAACATGGAATACCACTTTTTCATCGCCCACCCGGAAGGTGAGCTCACCAGCTTCCACATCAACTAAAGCCTTCCCTGTAGCAAGGAAAGGTCTCCCCAAAATTATTCTCACCTCTTAGTCAACCTCACAGTCAAGTATCACAAAATCTGCGGGAAGGATGAACTTGTCGACCCGAACTAACACATCATCAATTATCCCCAATGGCCTTTTCATTTTTCAGTCCGCCATTTGCAACCTCATGTATTTGGGTCTTGGTTGCCCAATCCCCAATGTTTTGAACACAGAATAGGGCATCACGTTAATGCTTTCCCCCAAGTTACATAAATCTTTGGCAAAATCGGCACTCCCAATAGTGCACAGGATTGTAAAAGCATCGGGGTCTTCCAACTTTAGAGCCATGGAGTGCATAATGTCACTCACTGGATATGTTATTTTGATCGTTTCACAGTTCATTGATCTCTTCTTTTTTACCAAATCCTTCATGAACTTGGCATATCCCGGGATTTGTTCTAAGGCTTCAAACAACGGCACATTTATGGACAAACTTTTCATTATATCAATGAATTTCTTGAATTGATTCTCATTATTTTGCTTTGCGAGTCTTTGAGGATATGTAGGAGTAGGCCTTGGAAAGGGAGCCTTGGCCTTCGGCACTACTGGATCTTGTATTTCTATTACATGCTCCCTAGATGGGTTCACATCATCTTGTGTCTCCTCCACACTTTCATCAATGTCTATCCTCACCTCTTCATTAGCTTGCACTCATTGCTTAGCACATCATCATCTTGAATCAACACATCATCATTCACATTTCATCTTTGGTTTGAGGTTCACCTCTCCCACTTCTTGTTGTCACGGCCATTGCATGCCCCGTATTGTTCACACCCTTCGGGTTTACCATTGTCTCACTAGGTAGTGCCCCCTTAGGGCGAGTTTTAAAGCTTGAGAAATTTGGCCAAGTTGCATATAGAAGTGTTGTGGGATGATAATTGGCCATCGGATTCGGCGTTTTTCTCCATCATTTTCTTAAACATATTTTTGATCCATCCCATTTCACTATTGGAAGAACTAGGACTTCGCGACGGATATGGAGGCGGGTTGTTCGGTTGTTGATACATTGGGGGACTTTGAAAGCCTAACCCCCGATTTCCTTGATTGCTATTGTTCCAATCCCCTTGATTATTGTTGCCTCCCCAATTACTTTGATTGTTGCCACCCCAATTACCTTGATTATTTCCTCCCCAATTGCCTTGATTACCCTAATTGTTTTGATTGTTGTTGTTCCCCCAATTGCCTTGGTTGTTGTTGTTGCCATCACTCCAATTTCCTTGGTGACCTTGGTTGTTCCAATTTCCTTGGTTTCCTTGTGATCTCCATTGTTTTTTATTTGGAGCATTGCTTCTTTGACCTTGATAATTGTTGACATATTGAACCTCTTCATCTTGCTCATCATATGCATCATCTTGATTATACCCACTATTACTTTGCTCAAATTGCTCTGGATGGTTTTGTACTTGTTGACCTCGTTTCCTTCTCTTGTTTACCATCATGTTCACCCCTTCCATAGCATTCACATGTTTCGCCCTTAAACCTATTAAAGTTGAGCCTTGGCCAAATGGTTCATGGTGGTTGTCAACTCAGCAATAACTTGCGCATGATCATGTAGCTCCTTGTGTAGGTGAATAAAATTTAGGTCACCCTGAGGAACATTTCTCTACTTTGCCACGCCGAAGAGGTATCCGCCATCTCATCCAAGATTTAACAAGCTTCAGAATAAGGCGTGTTCATGAAGTTACCCTTGGCGGGATGATGTACCACATAGTGATTCGTTGTGTTGATCCTCCTGTAAAATGTATGCTGGATCATGGCCTCAGTCATATCATTGTTCGAGCACTCTTTGACCATGGTACGATATCTTTCCCAAATCTCGTGCAATGGCTCATTGGGCTCTTGTTTGAAAGCTATAATTTCATCCGTTAGCGTAGCCATGTGCCTCGGAGAGAAGAATTTGGCAATAAACTTTTCGGCAACTCATCCCAAGTATGGATGGAATGGTTGGTCAATCTCTCTAACTAGTCCAAAGCCTTTCCCCATAGAGAAAAGGGAAATAGCCTTAATCGCAATGCATCCTCGGAGACATTTGTTTGCTTGCTCCCCCAACAAGTATCAACGAAACCCTTGAGATGCTTGTAGGCATTTTGGTATGGAGATCTGATGAAGAAACCCCATTGCTCAGTCTAAGCATCACATTGGTTATTTAAAAGTTGCCCACCCTAATCCGGGGCAGCACTATTGGACTTGCATAGCCCTCGTTAGGCAACACCCAGTATGCTGCTCTTGGTGGAGGTGGGGGAGAGTTTGGGACATTATCAAAAGGCGGTCGACCTCTCCTATTTACTTGAGGCTCGAGATGAACCTCATCCACTTGCTCATCATCTACCTCCCCCCCCCCCCCCCCCCCCAATGGTATATTTCTGAGGGGCTTGTTGTTAAGAGCCGGTTCGTACCTAAAAGCAATTCACAAACTGTAACGACCCGGTCTGTTGTTACGTAGAACCTACATTATAATTACTATTATTGATGTGTTATAGTTTGTAGGCTTGAAATCAGAATGGTTGTAGTGAGAGTTTAGTCATTCACTCTTTAAAAAATAGCCGTAAAGTTGGAAAAGTCAACTGAGAGTTGACTTATTGGTAAACGACCTCGGAATATAGATTTTATGGCTCAGATAGCTTCGTTAGGTGATTTGGGACTTAGGAGTGTGTTCAGAATAATTTTGTGATGTCCGGTGTAATTAGGCTTGAATTGGCGAAAGTTAGTTTTGGCGACTTTCTGTCGGTAGTGGAAATATGCTATCGAGGTCGGAATGGAATCCCGACAGTTGGAACATGTTTGTAATGTCATTTTGGATATGTTTACAAAATTTCAGGTCAATTGGAGTTGTTTTGGATAGTTTCAGCATCGTTGGTGGATTTTAGAAATTTGAAAGTTCTTAGGCTTGAATCTGATGTGATTTTGGTGTTTTGATGTTAGTTTATGCGTTCCGAGTGTGCAACTAAGTTTGAATGATCATATGCGATGTGTTGGTATAATTGGTTGGGGTCCCGAGGGGCTCGGAATTGATTCCGGGTGATTAACTGAAGTTTTTTTTTAGTTGGTAAAATGCAGCTTCAGCTGCTGGTGCTGGCGTAACCGCACCTGCGGAAGTTTGACCGCAGGTGCGGGCCCGCCGGAGCGGACAAGGCTCCGCGGGTGCGTGGAAGGTCGCAAGTGCGGTTAGGGTACCGCAGGTGCGGGAACTTGGTTGCAGGTGCAGTAACCCCTGGACAGAATATAATTAAACCCTTCCGCGACCATAACCTATTTTTACACCATTTTTGTACGGAAAGAGAGCTTTGAGGCGATTTTGAAGAGGGAAAATCAGTGTTCTGCATAAAGATAAGTATTTTGGACCTTAAAACTCGATTATAGGTGATTAAGGAACATAATCTCGGTGTTTAATTCATGAAAATCGGTAGAAAAAGGTGGGGTTAGGGCTTGAGATTATGAGACCTTTAGGGGTCGATTTGAGGGGTCAAACGAACTCCGATTTTAGCGTTCTTTATATGTACGGACTCGTGAGATGACGAAGAATATTTTTGTATAAAAATTTCTGAGTTCCAAGACGTGGGCCCGGGGGTCGGGTTTTTACCGATTTCGGATTTTGAGCTAAAATTGATATTTTTCAATTGGAATTTAGTCCTTAAGCATAATTTGATGGTAAAAATCTGAACTTGGTAGATTTGGAGCACTCGGGAGTTGATACGAGAGGAAAGCGTATTGCGGAATAGTTTCCGGGCTAGTTCGAGGTAAGTAATATCTTTAAATCATGTCCTGAGGGTATGAAACCCCGGACTCTGCACCCTTTCACGGGTTTTGGAATGCAAAGGTTGAAACTTTGGAAATATATTCCCTATTTAGGCAACTATTGAGTTGCGAAATTGATTTTTAAGCATATGCTTAATAGTATTAATATATTTTGATATGATTTGGGTTGTAAGCCATGTTTGGGGCCGAGTGCCGATCTGTTTACCCCTTGGGGCCTGTTTTACTATTTTCCTCATGTGATATGTCATGATTTTCGCTCAGTCTTTTCTTGATAATTGTTTTGACACTCAAAGTATTTTGATATTAATTCTTGAAAATGAAACACTGTTTTTAGGTCGAGAACCCGGTATATTTATGGCCTGAAGGGCAAGTTGAGAGTGTCTGACTGAGTGAGGCTGCGGCCAATGTTGTGAGGATGATATGATATGAGTGAGTTTGCGTGCCAATATTGTGAGTGATTTATGCCATGATGTGGCTTGTTATAGCGCTTGGGTTATAGGAGCCCCTCCGGAGTCTGTACACACCCCCAGTGAGCGCAGGTACCTACTGAGTGATTGCCAGCGGGGCCGATATTGAGTGACTGTGAGGTTGCCTAATGGGCTGATACTGAGTAGGTTACCTGATGGGCTGATATTGAGTGACTGTGAGGTTGCCTGATGGGCTAATATTGAGTGATTGTGAGGTTTCCTGGTGGGCTGATACTGAAGGAAATTGTTACGAGAAATGATTTTTGCCCAAGGAGTAGATTTATGATGATTTTACTGAGTTTTTGAACTATGATTCACTTCATTTTTTCAAACTGATTTTTACTGAGAGTTTTACTGAGATATATATTTGAAATTATACTTGTTTCAAAGGATTTCTGGAAATTGGTTTTTGAACTTATACATTTGATGAATACTTTATGGTGACTTGGTGTTTTACTAGTTTTTGTGAATTGGTGTATCTGTGTTGTGTGTTTCGTATTTTCTCAGACTGCAATTTATTTTCATTACTACTGAGTTGGCGTACTCATCATTACTCTCTGTGCCTCTGTGCACAAATTCAGGTACCGGCTTAGAGCAGTAGCAGTCTCTGTTCGTTAGTAGTAGTTTACGGGATTTCGAGGTAGCTGTCCAGCGTCCACAGCTTCTCCATTTCCCTTCCTTATTTAGTTTTAGCATTTCATTCCTAGACTTTATTTAAGACATTAGTAGAGTAAGTTTTATTTCGTAGATGCTCGTGACCATGTTGACTCTAGTCTTGGGAGGTTTTGTTTTGAGTTGTTTAGACTATTATTAGGGCGCTAAGACTTAAAGAATTTATTGTATGATATGCCGCTGTTTATTATTGAATTGTGAATTTTTATAATCGAACGGATGGGTAGTTATGTGATGGTTGGCTAGCGTAGTTCCACAATAGGCGCCATCACGACCTGTTAGGATTTTGGGTCGTGACACAAACAAAATTAGTGACACGGAAAGAAAGAAAGACAAAACACACAAATATCTAGATATATAGCTAAATCTGTTTAACTCCCCGGCAACGGCGCCAAAAATTGATCTCGGCCAAATTCACACCACTATTAAGCAGCGAGGAGGTCAATACAATAATAAACCCAACAAAGGTCAGGATAGAATCCACAGGGAGTTAAAATGGGATTAGGTGTATATCTAAGTTAATTGCAAGTTTTGGCTCTAATTACACTTCCACAAACTTGATTGGTGTTTTACTTCTATTTTACTCTATTGATTGCAAGTAATTAAACTAAGGGAAATATTTTTGGTTTTGGGTTTTTCAAATGATTAAAGGGACTAGGGTCGTGACTTCTACCTTGGTGGTTATCTAACAGGTCATAAATTCCAGGGTAGGTTTGATTAGTCGGGGTTGTAATATAGCTATCACACCCGGGTACTCACTATATACCTCTCGGTATTTTGAGTGATTTTGCCCAATTTGGATTTCTCAAATCCAAATGGGTATTTGCACAAATCAAGTGATATTAGCTCAAGTCGGGTTACTATATCTAGGTTTAACCCTTTAATTGGGGCTATCAATTTCTTGAGTTCACCCCAATTTCTTATTAGCCAAGTTTTCCTAGACTTAGTCCTTCTTTCTCAAGTAGAGACTAAGTCATTTACGCATGAATCAAAGTTTGAAACCATTAATTCTTGAGTTCTAGCAAGAACTAGGCTAAATATCACTAACCCAATCACAAACAAGCCCTAAATCAAACACCCATTAAATACCCACACTAGGATTGGGTCACAACCCTAGCTAAAGATTTAGCTACTCATGAAAATTGCCGAAATTAAAGAAGAATTGAAGATAGAATCCATAATATTTGATTATGGGATGAAAATCTAGTGTTTAGAGACAAATCTAGTACAAAGTTTCCAAAAGCAGTAAGTAAAAACGAAACGGGTGCTCCTCTAAAACATAACTTGACCTAAAAATGACAACAAGTTCTATTTATACTAAGCTTAAAATATCTGACAATAATGCCCATGTGGAGGTTGTGCGGCCGCATAATTCTAAGTGCATCCGCACATTTGCTTCTGCGGCCTCATAATTATGGTGTGGTCGTCATTCCTTGAACTTGAGCTCTGGCTTTTGCTGGACTTCTGCGGACCGCACAATTCTGAGTGCGGCCGCTCTCTTGATTATGCGGCCGCATAGAAATGATGCGGTCCACACTCCTTGACTTTGGACTTAAACCCAACTCTCTGATTCTTCATTTATGCGGACCACACAATTGTGGGTGCAACCGCACTTGACATCCTGTAGCCACACAATTTTGGTGCGGCCCGCACTCCTTCAGCTTGCCCAAATATCAACTCTCTGAATCTCGTCTACTGCGGTCCGCATAATAGTGGGTGCAACCGCACATAGACTTCTGCGCCCGCAAAATATTTGTGTGGTCCGCACATTTGTACTTGCTCAGACTTCAGTCTCTGAACCTTTATTCTGCGGCCGCACTAGAATTATGCGGTCCGCACAGTTTGGCCTTTTTGCCCTGTTTGGGTTCTAGTTCACTTTTGACTCCTTTATGAGTTGATTTTGATTAATTTGGCTCCTATTGCAACATTCCTGTAAGCAAACACATTTCATTAGTTTTCAAGAATACCTTTAAGCATTTTTGACCTAAAAGACAAGTAAAAGAGAGCAAATAAGCAATCAAAATCCCTTCTTATTAACGCATAACTGGTGATCCTGGAGCATACATAAGACCTTTCGCAAATTCTCTTCATGCTCTACTTCTGATCGAGAATACACCAAATATCGTCTATGAACACGATCATGAAGATATCCAAAAATAGATTGAACACCCGATTCATCAGATCCATGGAGGCACTAGTGCATTGGCTAGGCCAAAGGACCTAAGGAGAAACACGTAAGGGCCATACCTGGTCCGAAAGGCTATGTTCCGGAAGATCTTCTTCCTTGATCCTTAACTGATGAAACCTAGATCTATGATCAATCTTAGAAAAATACTTAGTGCCTTGCCATTGATAAAACAAATCATCGATTCTGGGTAGCGGATACTTGTTCTTCATGGTTACCTTATTAAGCTATCAGTAATCAATACACATCCTCAACGAACCATATTTCTTTTGAACAAATAATACTAGGGCTCCTCACGGGGAAGTAGTGGGTCGGAAAAAAACCTTACAAGTATCCTTCAACTGATCCTTTAGTTTCTTAAACTCGGCAGGAGCCATCCTGTACAGAGGAATAGATGTCAGTTGCGTTCGGGTGGCACATAGATGGCAATCTCTCTCTATCTCTCTCTCACTCTCGGGTGGAATACCCGAGAAAATGTTAGGGAACACATCGGGAAATTCACTAACAATCAGAACTTATTGAAGTATGGGAGGCCTTGCCTCTACATCCTGCACTCACACCAAATGATAAAAACACCCTTTCGTGATTATCTTTCGAGTCATAAGGTAAGAAATAAACTTCCCTTTTGGCACTGAAACATCACCTTCCCATTTGATATCAGGCCCTACCAAAAGTTAAAGCGAATAACTTCCTTCCAAAAATCCACCCTAGCATAACAAGAGTATATCCAATCCATGCCCATAACATCAAATTCTATCAGCTGTAACTCATTCAAATCAGCTAAGGTATGGTGACCATGAATTATCATATTAGAACCTCGATATACCCGCTTAACTACCATGTGCATGGACATTTCAAACGGTTGTTGTAATAATTCATGTAATGTACCACCTTTACCTGCAACAAATAGAGTAATATACGACACGGTAGACCACATCCAATGATGACTTTAGGTTCTGCCATCCTGATAATGCACAAATTCAGTTATGTTATCTGCCTGAGCTAGACTCCACCTCTACCTCTACCTCTACCTCTACCTTTTTCCATTGGTAGTTGCATACCTTGATCACGATGATGTGTTGTCTATGAAGACGTTGCTTCTGATCCCACTGGTGGCATCATGCCACCCGCATTCCTTGCTGGAAAAAGCGCATGAAATGATGGGGCTTCCCGTAAGAATAACACAAATCTTAACCCTGGTGGCAATGTCCAAAGTGATTCCGACCACAACGGTCACAATGCAGCATTGGCGGCCTCATCTTACTAGGGTCTCCACTATATTGTGAGCTCTGTCTTAGGGGATTCTAACCCTGACCAGAGTAGGAGATCTGATCACGATGTTGACCTTAGAACTGTGAAATCGCGCTAGACACCAGATGAGATGGATGCGAGGGAAACAGAGGTATAAACTCACCTCGTGACTCTCCCATAGAACTTGTAGACTGGGATCTCTTATGTTGGCCCCGGTCATGCTCTCGAGCGGCCTGCTGTTTCCTCTTACGATCCTCCAAGTTCTGTCATAGGCTTGTATATGGGCGATATCCATAATCAAATTCAAAGCAGTTGTGGTGCATTCATTTATCAGATGTGGTCCCAAACCGCCTACAAATTGATGTACTCAGCCACTAATCTCAGACACAACTAAAGGAGCATACCTAGCCAAGGACTTAAATAGCATGTGATACTCTCGCACACTCATATTACCTTGCTTCAACCGAAAGAATCTATCTTGTCTTGCTCGGCGCTGCTCAACGGGCAAATACTGATGCAAGAAAGCCTTAGAAAATTCCCTCCATCCTACTGCTATGGCAACAAATCCCCTAGACTGTTACTAAGTCTCATACCCAGTCTCATATATATCTTACAATCAGTAAGAGGCAAGCTCTACGAACTCAGTATCACTAGCATGCATAACTCGTGAGGTCTGCCGCATGTGATCTAGAAAATTCTATACCAGGGGTCCAAATTAATGAAATCCCAAACTCTCATACTAACTGGTCTATCTGAAGTGCTGAGGATCCTGAGAGGCCACTAATCAAGTCAACAACTATACTACACTTATCATATCTAAATCCTGCTCAGAAACAACCGGAGGAGGAGTAGGAGGTACATTAATTTCTCTATGTTGTTCTTGGGTGTCCTCGAAAAGTGAGTACCAGCCTCATCGTGTAGTCCATGTTGACCCATAGGAGTAAGTGGCATATGATTGGTACCTTCTCCCTCTTATTCATTGTATCCCTGAACAATAAGATGGGGAATAGAAGCAAATAATTATGACTCGGCTCTATCGTACGATCTAGAGCAGAAAGAAGGGTATTCGACCTAGATATCCTTTAGCCTCCTAATTATAAGTAAGGTGCACGACATACCCATAAACAAGACCTAACTAGATACGGCTTGCAGACTCCCTAGGATAGACCTGCTCTTATACCAAGTTTGTCACACCCCGTCCTTAGGAGGCGCGACCGGCACACAACGCCTGAAGGCCCGTGCGAATCGAAGTCCATTCTTAGCTTTTCTTAATCATAAAATTTGGGCCAACGAGGCCTCCAAGTATTAATATCAACATAAAATGTGCATAACTGACTTGCAAAAGAAACATTGACATTTTATACATATTCATAAATGTACCCAAAAAAGTTATAACCCATTCTTTTACATACCAACAAACTTTATTATGTAAGCCTCTAAGAGTACAAAATGAAATATACATATACACAACTTGGTTGGGACAAGGCCCTACCGTACCCGAAATGAATAGAATATATTCTTCGGTACCTATTGACTTCTGAACAACCACTCCAAAGATGTGTAGTGGAACGACCAATCGGCTAGAACAAACACCCTATTGGGGAGGGACGTCATCGGGTCTATCTGTACTTGTGGGCATAAAAAAAACCAAGAAAAAGACGCCAGTACAGAAAAATGTAGTGAGTATGTAAGACTAAGAAAGAGTGCAAATCGGAGATATAACATAAGAGATAAAAGTACATGATTTCAACTTGACACTAAAGACAAGCCACCGGAGGCATAAGCTGTAGAAACCATCAAACTCAAAGTATGCAAGTTGTTTTTTCAAAAGTCTAAGTTACTCATGGAGGCCATGCATTAATTATAATATAATAATAATCATCCACTCTTTGGGGCATGTCATTCATATCGTACTCGGCCTCGTAGAGGACTCGGTAAAGTCTCTTATTATTATAACATCGTGCACGGCCTCAAGGCATCTCAGTTGTATTCGGTCTCAACAGAACTCGGCGTACCCGATTTCAAAAGGTCTCGGTCGTACCCGGCCGCACAAGGGCTCAGTGATACTTCACATCATATTACCCCGTATATGGACTCGTAGAGGAATCAGTCATACCCGGCCACACAAAAGCTCGGCAATATGTAACTCATCATACCCATCTGATATATGGTTGCACAATAAGTGTCGTACCCGGCCGTCTATAGCACGGCTTCGCAATGTAAATAAGTTACATATACATATAAGTGCAATGCAGAATAACTTTCAAGAGATATTAAGTTTAAATTTAGAATGAATCATATGTTCCCATCTTAGGATACCAACTGGGAACATTTTAGATTTTGAAAGAAATGCTATCGAGAAGAATGTACAAGAATAGGGACAACGTCATCGAGAGGGACTCAGAACAACCAAATCCTTACAATACAAGAATCCTTTAGAAGAAGAAATAGAGAGAGAGACTTACACCAAATCATGACAAGAAAGGAAGTTGACTAACATACCTTGTTGCAGAAGTAGCTACGCTTCTATGATAGTTACTCCACCTCCAACAAATCTCCAGAATCAATACAACAAGATAATAAATATTCTAGTGACGATTCCAATTCCAAGCTCCTTCACACTAAATCCTACTAGATTCTCCTTCGAATGTCTTAGACTGATTTGGGAATTGTAGAGGGGTTTGAGAGCATTTTGGGAGAATTAATTTTGGTGATATCTTCTAGAATGAGGGAGAAGAAGGCTGCACTGCCTTTTTATACAATACCATGCTTAGGTAATTCCATCAGCTTCACATGGAAAATGGGTCATCCCGCCCTGGTTGCAACACCCGGTGGGACAGAAACCGCGAGCTATATGAAATGAGTAATTCCATTATGCCCTCACAAGCATAGCCGACCAATTGTCCATGGTAGAAGCCAAGCTTACAAAACTTTATTTTAGGTGTGAGGTGTAGTAGGCTTTGACATATATGCTTTCAAATATTTGAAAGCTTGTTGACAGTCATCCATCCATTCAAACTGATTTTGTTTATTCAATAAAGTGAAGAATTTAAAACCCTTCTGAAGATTTAGATATGAATCTCCCCTGAGCAACCACTCTCCCAATTAACTTTTGAACTTCCTTTTTACTCGTGTGCACATCCGGCATTTCTTTGATCGCTTTAATCTGAGCCGTATTTACTTTGATTCCCCTGTTAGAGACAAGAAAACCTAAATATTTACCCGAGGCCACACCAAAGACACATTTCTACTGGTTCAACTTTATATTATACTTGTAGAGTATTTCAAAAGTTTCATTCAAATGCCTGAGATGATCTTCTGCTTACTGATTTCACTATCATGTCATCATTGTAAACTTTTATTATCTTTCCCCAAATGTTCTTGGAACATCTTGGTCACTAACCTCTGGTACATAGCTTCAGCATTTTTCAAACCAAAATGCATTACTTTGCAGCAATAAGTTTCCATATATGTAATAAAAGAAGTATTTTCTCTGTCAAGGGGATCCATTTTTATTTGATTATATCCAGAATAAGAATCTACAAAATTTAAAAGTTCATGACCAACAGTAGAATCACTTAGTTAATCAATATGCGCTAAATGGAACAAATTACACATAGACGCTATTTTCCATTTTTCTTTGGAACTACAATAATATTAGCTAACTAGTCAGGGTACTTTACGTCTTGAGTTGAACCAATTTTAAGTTGTTGTTGCACCTGCTCTTGAATTACCTGATTTTTAATGCTCCTTGCTTTTGATTCTTTTGCTTCGCCGGGGGATGTAATGGATCTTTATTTAACTTATGAGTCATTACCTCCGATGGAATACCTGTCATATCTGAGTGCTACCAAGCAAAATAATCAGTGTTAGTGCGTAAAAACTTAGTTAACTTGCCTTTCAAATTCGGGCTTAAATGTGTCCCAATATACTTTTCTTTCCGGCCAATGATCGAATAATACAACATCTTTGAGTTCTTTTGTAGTTGTATTGATTGTCTAGTTCTCCGCCAGCTTTTGGATCACATTGGGACTCACATCTATATCTCCTCATTCTTTGCACTTCCAGTTGATGTAGAAAATAAATTCTTCGTAGTTGGACATTGTAATTGATGTTTTCATCTGTGTCTTTGGATGTTCCGCTTGCCACAAAACTTGTGTTTGTTTCTTGTGTCGCCTGCTCATCTCCCCTGATCTGACGAATTCCCCATTGTGATGGAAATTCGATAAGCTGATGTAATATATATGGCACCGCGTCCATGTCATGTATCCATGGAATTCCTAAAATTATGTTATAAGCCATGTTTGCATCCACTACTTGAGATTTGGTGTCAATCACGACACCATTGATTAATGTTGATAACATAATATCTCTCTTTGTTATAACGTTTGAATTGTCGAACCCAGACAAATATCGATCCTTGGGTATTGCATGATCAATCGCTTGCATCTCATTCACCATTCTTAATAATATGATATTCATAGAACTAACTGGATCAATCAAAACTCGCTTGACGTTAGTATCATGAACAAGTACGTACATTACCAGCGCATCATTGTGAGGGATGAACAAGCAATCTGCATCCTCATCGTCAAATGTTATGCTCTTTCCTTCAGAGACTTGTCGAATTTGCATTTCGTGGGTCACTGAGATCTTGGATGTTCTTTTTGCTGTCATGTAAGTAAGTCCCGTGAACTCCTTATTTCCGGTTATAACATTCACCGCCCTTTTTGGATATGAGGGCTTTGATGGTTCTTGCTTATTTTTATATAAGACTGCTTTTCTTTGTCACTAAATAGATCAGTGAGATAACCTTTTTTCAGTAAATAATCAACATTTGCTTGTAGGATACTGCAATATGTTGTTCTGTGACCATGATCATTACAGAATTCACACCAAAATTTCTAACTTCTTTTGCGGGGATCCGATCTCATCTCTTTTAGCCATCGCACCTTATCACTCATACCTTTTGTAACGACCCGGTCTGTCGTTACGTAGAATCTGTATCATAATTGTTTTTAGTAGCTTGTTATAGATTGGTTATACTGTATTTGATGTATTAGAGTTGATAGGCTCGAAATCGAATGGTTGTAGTGAGAGTTCAGTCAATTAGCCTTTAAAAATAGCCTTAAAATAGAAAAAGTCAACTAGGAGTAAATGACCTCGGAATGCAGATTTTATGATTCGAATAGCTTCGTTAGGTGATTTGGGACTTAGGAGTGTGTCCAGAATATTTTTGTGATGTCCGGTGTAGAATTAGGCTTGAATTGGCGAAAGTTAGTTTTTGGTGATTTTCGTTCGGTAGTGGAAAATAGGCTATCGGGGTCGAAATGGAATTCTGACAGTTGAAACATGTTCATAATGTTATTTTGGACTTGTCTGCAAAATTTCAGGTCAATCGGAGTTGATTGGATAATTTCGGCATCATTGGTGGATTTTAGGAATATCAAAGTTCTTAGGCTTGAATCCGATGTGAATTTGGTGTTTTGATGGTAGTTTTCGTGTTTTGAGAGTGCAACTAAGTTTGAATGATCATATGTGATGTGTTGGTATGTTTGGTTGAGGTCCTGAGGGGCTCGGGATTGATTTCGGATGGTTAACGGGAATTTCGGAAGTTGGAAATTGCAGCAAAAGGCTGCTGGTGTGAAATCATAGAGATTTCTGCACTTGCGGATGTTTGATCGCAGGTGCGGGCCCGCAGGAGCGGGCACGGGGTCTGCGGAAGGTTCGCATGTGCGGTTAAGTGTAACGATCCGGTCGGTCGTTCTGTAGAATTTGCACCGTTATTCCTATTATTGCCTTGGCATAGGTTGGTTATATTGATCTTGATGTGTTAGAGTTGGTAGGCTCGGAATCGGAATGGTTGTAGTGAGAGTTTAGTCATTTAGTCTTTAAAAATAGCCTTAAAGTGGGAAAAGTCAACTGAGAGTTGACTTATTGGTAAACGACCTCGGAATGCGGATTTTATGGTTCGGATAGCTTCTTTAGGTGATTTGGAACTTAGGAGTGTGTTCGGAGTATTTTTGTGATGTCCGGTTTGGCAATTTCCGATCGGCAGTGGAAAATAGGAAATCGGGGTTGGAGTGGAATTCCGGAAGTTGGAACAGGTTCGTAATGTAATTTTGGATATGTCTATAAAATTTCAGGTCAATCGGATGTGTTTTGGACAGTTTCGGCATCGTTGGTGGAATTTAGAAGTTTCAAAGTTCATAGGCTTGAATTCAATGTGATTTTGGTATTTTGATGTTATTTTTAATGTCTCGAGAGTGCAAATAAGTTTGAATGACCATTTATGATGTGTTGGAATATTTGGTTGGGGTCCCGAGGGGCTCGGGATAGATTTCGGATGGTTAACGGGAAGTTTGGAGTGACTTTGGTGATTCTGCAGGTTGCTGGTGTTTTCGCACCTGCGGAAAGGGAGCCGCAGGTGCGGTTCCGTAGGAGCGGACTGGGCTCCGTAGGTGCGAGATTGGGCTGGGTTGAGGAGTTTCGTAGGTGCGAGGAAATTGTCGCACCTACAAGGTCGCAGATGCGGAAGAAGGATCTCAGGTGGGGATTTGGGTGGTCCCAGATGAGACCGCAGGTGCGGAAGGATCATCGCACCTGCGAAGCCGCAGGTGCGAGAAATGGGTCGCAGGTGCGAAATCACTGTGCAGTGAGTATAAAAAACCAGCCTTCGCGAAATGTAACCATATTTCTCAATATTTTATTCGGGTTTGAAGCTTTTGAAGGGTTTTTGAAGAGGGAATTCGATAGTTCTTCGTGGAGGTAAGATTTTGGACTCTAAACTCGTTAATACATGATTAAAGGTCAGATTTATGGTGGAAAAGTTGGGAAAAATCACTGGAAAAGGGGTAGTTAGGGCTTGGGATTAAGAGGCTTTATAATGGGGATTTGAGGGGTCATTTGGACTTCGATTTCGGTGTTCCTTATATGTATAGACTCATGAGGAGATGAGGATCGTGTTGGTATAAATTTCGTTGAGTTCCGAGACATGGGCCCGGGTGTCGTGTTTGACCAATTTCGGGATTTTTGAGTATTCTTGATAAAATTTTGATTGGGATTCACCCATTAGCATGTAATAATGATATACACTTGATTGTAGGTAGATTTGGAGCGCTCGGGGGTCGAATTTCGAGGCAAGGGCACTACAGAGTAGTGTTTTAGCCGGTTTTGAGGTAAGTAACGCTTCCAATCTTGGAACTGAGGGATCGAAACCCCAAACTGCCTGATATTTGATGTTAATTAAGGTGACGCACTTGCCAAGTGATGGGCATGCGAGCGTACACCGGATATTTGTAGCCTGGATCATCCCACGACACTGCCTAATGGTTATCTCAAGTTGATATTGGTACTGTGAAGTTTGCGTTTACCTTGAACACAATAGAATCATGCTAAGTATAAATGTTAAGGCTTACGCCGATATGTTCAGACCGGAACGGTCGATTATTGTTGTCTCTATTTATGATTATTGCTTCCATGTACTCAGTCCTGTTGTAGTATATTTTCATGCCTTAGTCTCAGAAACTGTTACTTACATGCATATTTATCATTGTTTGGGCTGATTTATACATCTGTGAACTGTATGAGTGAGACTGGAAAAAAAAGTATTGACTGAGTGTGGCTGAGAGCCTGGTATTGAGACATTTATGAGATTGGACTGCACACCGCAGCAATCATTGAATCATGCCTTCGTTGGCTTGATATAGCGCTTGGGCTTATAGGAGCCCCTCCGGAGTCTTTACACCCCCAGTGAGCGCACATATATTTAGGGATGGATCTTCCCTGGACATGGATCTTGTCCGAATGATATGTTCCGGAGATGGATCTTCTCCGTGGTGTTTAGGTTCCGGAGATGGATCTTCTCCGTGGTATTTATGTTCCGGAGATGGATCTTCTCCATGGGGATGGATTGGCCTTTTTCCTCAGTACTAGGTGACTGTGTCACCTGTGTTATGTAATATCCGGGATGGACCTTTCCTGGGCCGGAAGGCCAGATTCTAGTACTGTGTGGACCACCTTATGAGAGTTTGATTACTGAGTACATGTCATTCTTGATTCTATATGAATTCATGCAGGTATGCAGGGCTACAAATAATGATGGATGTATCTTGTTTATTTTCTGATATATTACTGTCATGTCCAAGTTATATACTGTTGTTCATAACTATCGGAGGTTTAGTCCGTCACTACCTCTCAGCCCGTAGTTTGGTTTCGTTACTACTGAGTTGGTGTACTCTCGTTACCCCCTGCACCTTGTGTGCAGATCCAGGTACACCGAGATTCAGCTCTGGACAGCGAGTAGCAGCAGTTTCATCAGAGTTGACATGGCAGCAAATGGCGTCCGTGATCTCGTCATCTCTTTCTCTTCTACCTGTCGTATTTACTTCAGACTATGTTGGTCATTTCTTTTCGGATTGTATTATGTATTAGCATCTCATGACTGTGTGACACCGGATCCGGGAGTTGTAGATTTTGGGTTTTTGGTTTCATAAGCTTCTTTTAAATACAGATCTTTAGTATATTTAACTTCAGGCAGTTGAAAAATGGTAACTTACTTAATAAACGGTTCAGGATTAGTTACAATAGGTGGCTGGCCTGGTTTCACGACAGGCGCCATCACGACCCGAAATAGGGTCGTGACATTAAGTGAGTCGCAGGTGTGGAAATACCTGGACAGTTACATAATTAAACCCTTCCGCGACTTAAACCTTCTTTTCACCATTTTGTTGTACGGACAAAGAGCTTTTGGGGACAATTTTGAAGAGGAAAATCCTTGTTCTTCATAGAGGTAAGTATTTTGATCATATGGATGATTATAGAACATAAAACCCGTGTAAATTCATGGAAAATCAGTAGAAAAATTGGGTTTAGGGCTTGAGATTATGAGACCTTTAAGGGTCGATTTGAGGTGTCAAACAAACTCCGATTTTGGTGTTCTTTATATGTTCGGACTCGTGAGAGGACGAAGAAAACTTTTGTATAAAAATTTCTGAGTTTCGGGACGCGGCCACGGGGGTCGTGTTTTGACCAGTTTCGGACTCTTGAGTTAAATTCGATATTTTTCAATTGGAATTCGTTCCTTAAGCATATATTGATGAAAAAAATCTGAACTTGGTAGATTTGGAGCCTTCGGGGGTTGATTCGAGAGGCAAGCGCATTGCGGAATAATTCCGGGCTAGTTTTGAGGTAAGTAATATCTTTAAATCCTGTCCTGAGGGTATGAAACCCCGGACTATGCACCCTTTCACAGGTTTTGAAATGCGAAGGTTGAAACTTTGGAGATATATTCCTTACTTAGGCGACTATTGAGTTGTGAAACGGCTTTTAAAGCTTATTTCCAATAGTACTATATATACTTGATATGATTTGGGTTGTAACCCATGTTTGGGGCCTAGTGCCGATCTGTTTTCCCCTTGGGGGGGTGTTTTTACTATTTTCCTCACTGATATGTTATGATTTTTCACTCAGTCTTTTCTGTGAAATTGTTTTGACACTCAGAGTATTTTGATACTACTTCTTGAAAATGAAA
>ML264137.1:2582-17756 GCA_005239495.1 Nicotiana undulata | reverse complement strand
GTGAGGTTGCCTGATGGGCTAATACTGAAAGATATTGTTATGAGAAATGATTATGGCCCGAGGGGCAGTTTTATGAAGATTTTTTTTACTGAGTTTTCAAACTGTGATTTACTTCGTTTTCAAACTGGTTTCACTGAGAATTTTACTGAGATATACTGATATTACACATGTTTTCAAAGGATTTCTGGAAACTGATTTCGAACTTATGTATTTGTTGAATACTACCTAGTGATTTGGTGTTTTACTGGCTTTTGTGAAATTGGGTATTTGTTCTGTGTGTTTATATTACTCAGACTGTGATTTATTTTCATTACTACTGAGTGGCGTACTCATAAAGACTCCCTACGCCTCTGTGCACAGATTCAGGTACCGATTTGGAGCAGTAGCTGCCTTGTTCGATAGCAGCATTTCACGAGATTTTGAGGCAGCTGTCCAGCGTCCACAGCTTCTCCATTTCCCTTCCCTATTTAGCTTTAGTATTCGATTCCGAGACATATATTATAGTTTTAGCAGAGTTAGATTTATTTATTCTTAGATGCTCATGACTATTGACTCCAGTTCTTGGGAGGTTGGTTAGACTATTATTGGGACGTTAAGACTTAATTATATTAATTGATGTTATGGTTGCGTGTTTATTATTAAATTGTGAACTATGATAATTGAACAAATGCGTAGTAAAATGATGGTTGGCTAGCCTAGTTCCGCGATAGGCGCCATCAAGTCCTGTTAGGATTTGGGGTCGTGACACCTCTCAACATAAATACTAACTTGAAAGTACTGACATTGGAATTGTAATCTCCTATTTTTAATCGGAACTTTTGATCGTTGTCCCTGTTATATGTTGTTCCTTTCCAAATCGAGAAGAAGAACGTGCCTCATTCTGCCTTGATCTATGATCAAACCATTCCCGTTCTAGTTTTGACCTGAGATGTCATCCCGCAGGTCCCATGTAAGGCTCGTACCTATTTATTCCAGATCTCCTTTCTAATTCTGAGCGACAATGTTCTGACTTCTCCTCCGTTTTTGGTTGGGACACCGTATTTTATTCTATTTGTAACTTTGTATTGTACCTGTTATAAACATCATTCTAAATAGTTTCAGGAAATTCATGTAATTTATCCTTTAACCTTCTTGTGGCTTATGAACTTCTTTCATTCAAGTTGCTTACAAATACCATCGCTTTTCAATTATCAGGTACATGAGGTAACGTCATTCTTTCTCGTCGGAATTGATTCACATATTCTTTAAGCAATTCCCTACTCCTTTGCTTTACCTTGAAGACATCTTTCATTCTTTTCTCTACTTTTTGAGCTCCCGAATGTGCTTTTATGAATAAATATGCAATCTCAGCAAAAGAGTCAATTGTATTTTCAAGAGATAATACCATATTAGTGCCCTCTTCGTAAAGGTTTCACCATATTTTTTCACCAACACTGATTCGATTTCTTGGTTGGTTAAATCATTTCCCTTGACTCTTGTAGTAAGTGTAGTGACGTGATCTCGTGGGTCAGTAGTCCATCATACTTGGGAATATCAGGGTTCTTGAAACTTTCGGTATTGGAACGGTGTTGCACTTGGCTTCCATGGTTGCTGTGAATACTTGTCAATATACACTTCTTTAATAACAAGCATTACTCCTGATATCTGTTATATTCGATGTTTTGTTCCTTGAGCTATTTCTGCAAGGTCATTACTAGACTTTGTAAAATAGAATTATTTTGCGTACCTGACCCTCCTACTTCAGAAGCATTTGATATTTCCAAACTTCCTAAATTTTTAAGTCTTGAAGGAAGGTTTTTCACAGTTGTGTTAACTGGTGGTTGAGCCGCCTCAACAACACTTGGTAAACCATTTGCAAAAGCACACAAAGCTTCTCTAATCTGTTGCTTGATAAATTTCTTCAGGTTATCTTGCTCGTTTGATTGTTCCCATATTATTGTTGTCCACTGTTATGATTAGCAGAACTGATAGATGAATTTTCTCGTGAACGTTGTGGCATATGTGTAAGTGTGAGGTGTGGAAGAGTTCTTTCTTATTGTCCATCCTCAACCTAAACAATTTCATTAGTGTCCGACATATATTGTTGCTTAAGATAAAATATGTAAATGAAAAGTAAAAGAATTATAATATTTTATGGTAATGGAACCAATATGTTTAACCAAACAATAGTTTGTGTGGTCAAATCAAATAATTAAATAATTCAGGAAAAGTTATTTTTTCATGTGGCGAGTCTATTTCTCCGCCAATACACAAACACTAAAACAAGATAAAAATGACTTAAAAGCTTATTTGACTAGCTTAAAAGCCCATCCAAACATCCTCTAAATCAAATTAACTAAGTTGAAATTTGTTTGTAATTTATAATTCTAAAATAGCTCAAGATAGGAGTAAACTAAAATAAAAATGATGACAATAAAGAATAATAATATATCAGCATTATCGTAGTTCTATTTCCATCTACAAATAAGAAGAGAATAAATTAAAGAGTATAATCTAAAGAAAAGATAAATCATAATAAGGTTCAAATAGCGTAAGATTCAAACACAACCAATTTAGAATATTACTTGAAATATATAAGAGGTTGGTGAAATTACAGAATAGTACTACTAAAATCACATATGTACAACCATGCTAAATGTTCTCTTATATATTAGGCGTAGGAGGGCCATATTTAGCTCATAAAATTATAACATGCTCAGATTGTTTAGAGTTTATTCCTTTAACCGATGCAAATTTAGTAAAACCCGTCAATGTGACAAAAAAACTCCTTTAGGATAGATTAGCGTAGCATATTAAATTGCCGTTAAGTTTAGACATGCATGATTTCTTCTTCCTTTTGCATGTAAATATCAAATGCAACCACCTTACCATCTGATTTTTATAAACAACCTTCCACCTTTAACGCTCTTCTTGATTTCTCTTCCGCATTACGCCCAATTATTTTTTTCTGGCATCTCAACCCAAAAGACGGCAACAAAAAAATATTTACTCAAAGAACGAGATCGTGTTTTCTTAAATTCCATCGGAGAAGAAGGAAGGAGGAGGAAAAATCTGAATCAACATAAAAGAGAAGGAGAATAAGGCGCACAAAAAAGAAGAAGAAAAAAATAAGAAAAGAGGTGTTTGTAGAGACAAAAAGGAGTATTCTTTATTCTACATTGGTAGAATTGGGTAAAGTTCTTTTATGCACTTGTCACAAATCCGAATGATTATCCTTGCTCATTCTACATTCATCCCTGAATATCGTCGGATACTATTAATTTTCCCTCTATTAGTATAATGGTAACCCGCGCCTCTCGTTCTAGGTGCTAATTCCTTTGATTTAACTGCGAAAGGCGAATTGAAGAAGAAGAAGAATGAATGAGAGGGAGGGGGATCTGAGGGTTCCTCTAATCTCTTTCATGTTATGTATTTGTGTACTTATTGGTGGAATTTTCCTTTTTCTTTACCTATTTGTGCCAAATTTATCTCAACCATGGTTCCCTGTAATAGCTCTAATCTTGATTGGATTTCCATGGCTACTTTGGCTCTTGACTTACATGTATACATGCATAAAAAGATGTTGTGGCTTTAGCAGCAGCGATAATCGCCAGATTTCTAGACGGGCATCGAGGGCGCCCACAATGGCAAATTCTGGAATGGCCAGAAATGTTTCATTGGCAAATGAATCAAATTCTCAACACAATAATAGTGATGGAAAAAATGTACAATTTGGTGCTGCATCTATTAACTCCTCTCAGGGAAGCAAAGATGGTGGTGCATCAATCACCTCCTCACAAGAGATTGAGATGCCTTTAACATCATCAGCTCCTTCTTGATGAAATGCATATCCGGTATTTTTCTTGTTCTGGAAATTTTGATCTATAGTTCATACCACTTAGCTCATTATACTTTTGAAATACTAATTAGGTTTCAAAATTTCACATATATATTTATATTTGTGTCGAAATTATTGGGTTCAGTTGAAAACCTATGTGTAGTTATTTTTAATTGATAAGAAAAGATTGTTTTTGGTACTAACACCTTTTAGCAAATCTGATTGATCTTTTATCGTTAAAATAATTAATTACTCGTTTTCTATATCAAGATATGGGTAGTTTTAGTACTCTTTATTTTTAGTTAAAGAAATGGTTAAACTTGGGGAGTTTGTTAGTGAAAAGACCATGTGACATTTCAATCAATTGAAGTTTAAATGTGTTCATTCGGATTATCAAGAAAGTTCGAACTAAAATTTATCAACTGCTGAAATCCCTAATTCTCAACTATCTTCTTTATTTCTCATATTTATCAGGATAAATGACAATATACAATTGGTTCAATATCAGCTGGAATTAAACTTGAAAGAGATTGGATTCTGAAGATGATTCCAACAACGACTTCAGGAGCTTTGCAGATGATCAATGAAGATGATTGTAAGTAGAATAGCACAAAGAGATTTGTTTGTCTTGTTTGTAAAGATTGAATATATATTTAGCTTTGTTCTTAGCTAATTTTCTCTTCTTTTCTACTTTATCTCTCCTCCCCACCCCCTTTCCTTTGCTTTGTGTTTTTTCTATTGAAACTTCAATTCTAATAACCTATACGGTTGTAATCAGGAATATGCTTTTCATGTTTGGTTTGTTGATTTATCAGTTGAACATTAACCGCCCAGTATGGGGCATTGAAAACAGTGGCGGATGTAACTGTCACGATCCAAAAATCACAGGGCGTGATGACACCTAACTAGACCCAATAGGTAAGTCAATTAACAAAAAGAAACAAACCAAATGAACTTAAATAAATTAGAATTTATCTGAACTTTTACAAATTTACCCAAGAACTGGTAGTACGAATCATGAGCTTCAAGGATTTAGAATTTACAAAACAAATATATATAATCACACGATCTGTTTGAAACTACATGAACAGATTAATAATGTCCAAAACTATCAAGGACTAGTGGCAGCTTCTATCCGGAATACACGAACATCTTCAGGGTCAACCCCCGACTTCTTCAGCAGCTCCGCTCCAATAGTCTGCACAGAGTGTACAGAAGTGTAGTATCAGTACAACCGACCCTATGTACTGGTAAGTATCTTGACTAACCTCATCGAAGTAGTGACGAGACTTTTAATTAAAAGATGCTCATTAATAAACACTATAATGTAAACTAGCAATAAAACTATACGACAGAATAATAGAATAGAGTACACAATGCGACTATACAAAGCAATAAAAGGGTACTAGAAAGAATCACAATTCAACAGTTTCCAACATCTTAACCGACCTTTTCCTTAGAACGAAAGCCCATGAACTACAACATTCACCTCAAAACTTTCATAGTGTGAAAGAAGTACTCAAGACATCAAATCTAACGGCATGGCAACACCCTTCGTGCATTTATCCCATCCTCATCATATATGCGCAAAACAGTACCAACCAAATGATAGAAATACCGATAGTAGAAATGAGAAGGAAGGAAATATGCAAGCAGTAATAATAAACGAGGATGTACAGAAGAACGTCAGTAACAGACAAAACAGAGAGCATAGGGTTAATGACCAAAATTAGGAAAAAAGTTATAATTTCATCTAACTAGCATGATGGAGGCGTGAAGATGGATATAACAAATAATAGAAGGGGAGATGATACATGTTCTTTATAATGCAACAAATAGAGGCATGAATGGCCAACATGGAATAAGACACGTACCTAGGTGCAACGAAGCAGATATGGCATGGGTGCAATCATAATAGCATAACGTAGGCATGATGTTTACAAATTAAACAAGTAGAAGGCATAGGCAAGACAACAACGATTGAGAAAAAGAATAAGGACAGAATAGTGACAACAAGGATATCATAACATAATGCATGTCCCTCGTCCTTACTTGTACGAAAATACCCATCGTGTCATGATCTTGCAAAGATACAAAAGTATAAAAGTACAAATGCAATGGCACGGCATCACTCTTCGTGCTCTTACTCACAATGACATGGAACGGCATCACTCTTCGTGCTTTTACTCTCAATAATATGGCACGACATCACCCGTCGTGCTTTTATTCTCAATAATAGGCACGGCATCACCCTTCGTGCATTACACTCTTCCTCACGTGATAATGAATATAAACAATGACACGGCATCACCCTTCGTGCTTTACATTCTTCCACACATGATAATGAATATAAAATGGCACGGCATCACCCTTCATGCTTTACACTCTTCCTTACCAAGCATATGAATATCAATAAAATGGCAAGGCAGAAAGTATATATAACATCAAGGAGAGTGTTCAACGAATGTTCCAAACAAAGTTCTCAATCACTGCTTTACAATCCAACAATGATTCAATGAATGCCTAGGATCATATAATTCAAGTACTTCCACAAATTCTACGATTTATCAACAATACAAACACGGAATCTAGTGTCTCAAAATATCGTCTAACCCAACACCCAGATTAGCCTTTTCCTCTACAAATTCACCTCCACTCGACTCAATCTAGCCAATGACGACTTGAATACATTACACAATGCAAGAGAAAACAATTTTAATTAATAGAGCTGTGGTTTTTATTCAATTTCAAAAAAGTCAACAAAAGTCAAAGCCCTGACCCTCCCGGTCAAAACCCGAGTCCAAAGGTAGGTCTTGACTACTCATAGCCTCACGAGTCCAAATATGTGTTTTGTTTTCAAATTCGTGTCTTATTCGACTCTCAAAACTCTAATTTTTATTTTTCAAAAGTTGGACAAAATCCCCAAGTTTTTTCATATATTTCCTATTATTTTATGTTAGATCTTGTAATAAGTCATGAAATATAGTTGGGAATTGATTAAAGATATTTACCCAATGATTTGGTATGAACCTTTCTTCAAAAAATCGCCTCACCTCGAAGCTAGGGTTCAATAATATGAAAAATAAAGTAAAAACTCGGAATCCTCAGCACTTAAAAGGCTGCGGATGTTGCTTTTGCAACAGGGGGTTCGCAATTGCAACCCCTGCAAATACGAACAATCGCAAAGAGAACATGAAGGACTTCTGCTAAGGTCGCATTTGCGACAAAACTTTTGCAAATGAGAAGTCCCTAACCTCGCAAAAGTGGTAGGGTCATCGCAAAACCGAACAACCCAACCTCGCAAATGCAAAAGGTTTCATCGCAAATGTGAATCCACCCAGCAGCCCAATATTTCGTAAATACCACGGCTGCTTCACATTTGCGACCAATACATCGCGAATGTGATGACACCAACAGCAGCACCAGCAAACTATATCATAGATACGAAAATTTTTCCTACAAAAAGGGATGGCTATTGCCAAGATGCACTAACAGTTAATTTTCTTATAGTCGCAAAAGTTTTCCTACCAAAGGGGCTGGCGTCACAACTCATAAGGGACGGCTTGCCAAGCTACACCACTCAGAAAACTTTTGTACTACAACCAACCTAGCTGTTATAACTCAGAAAACTTTCGTACTACAACAAGTTAACTTTCTTGGAGTCTCTTGCTCTGTTCCTTATACTGTGGTATCAGAGCCAGCCCATCGTTTCGGAGGGAGGAACAATTACTAAATATGTCTGAGTTGTTTCCATCATCCTCTTCCCTTGCAAAAATGAATATGTCTCCTACTCTATATAAAACCTTGTCCAAAAAATATGATTACCTCTATGAAGTCGATATCCTACCCGATGAACAGAAAGTATCTTCCACTGAACTACCCCTCATAAACCCTTACTCAGCTTTTGCCAAAAAATCATTTGCACCATGAACCCAAATTCGTTCCTTAGTCCAACATAAACAAAAAGGAGTTAAAGAATATGTTGTTGCCTCAAAACTTGACCAGCATCTTATTCTTGCCACTCGAGAGGAACAATTTATTACCCTCCAAATTTCAGATGATTTTTCCAGACAATGGATAGATCATGGTTTTACCCATTTTGGTGCTATCCGAATTGCTCTGACTTATCATGGAAGAAAAGGTCAACTTGTTGTTGCTCGACTTTCTCTTCTAGATACAAGATACTTGGAGTACCAACATGCAAATTTTGGTACTGCAGAAGTTACCTTGAATGCAGGGACTGTCTTCATAACTATCTTTCCAAATTTCAACATGTCCCAATTATGACTCATACTTAACCGAAGCACTTAAAATCCAAGTCCAAATTCAAGGTGCCCCAAAAGCCAAAGATTCTATCCAAGCCAGTCTTCATCACCAAATGGCGTGGCGGGTCCAAAATCATGCCATGGATCTTTGCCTTCCCGGAGGAGAAAATGCTTTACTCTTGAATATTGATGTTACAAAAGGAAACACCATGTGCACCCAAATACCCAGACAAATTCCCAGAGATGAGCTTGTCAAAAAAATTCCCGATTCCTGGATCACAAATTATGAAAGGTTAAGGGAACCAAAAGAACCTCTACAATCTGGTGAGCCAACTTTTACCAAAACAAATGACAAAATCGTTTCCATAAGCTTTGATCATTCCCATCTCAAAAAACCCAATAAAACTATCTTTTCTTGCCATATGATCCAACCCAAAGACACAAACTATGACCCTGACCCTGAAAGGGAACCCTTCTGGAATATAAAAACTATCATGGAAGAACATGACTGGTGTAGACATTTCGACAAAGACGGAAGAAGAGTTTGGTTGTTCAAATGCCCCTTTACAGGAAACTGCCCTTGGGATCTCGGTTGCGACTGCCAAGACTATTTTGAAGATCTTAGTGGAGAATATGATGAACACCACCAGCGTCATTGGGAAATATTTGGCCTCAAAAGACCAAACCAAAATCCAAGATAAAAGAGAAAACTACTGAAAAGTAGTTTCGAGCCAAATACGAAAATAAAGACCCTTCAATTGGCTCATTAAGTCGTCCAGGTAAATATGAATTTCTTGTCAGTTACAAACCCCAATAATGTCCAAAATTACCAGAACAATTCACTCCAAGATGGAAAGATAGTGCAACCACCCCAAAACCCAAACCACCGTCAGCTCGTAACCCAGAATCCAAAAAGCCACCTGAACCTAAAACTCCATCAACCCAAAAGTCCACACACCCACAAATATTCATGATGATCCCTTCAAGTTCCATCCATACCCAAGATTTTCCCCCACTTCAACCTTTTGAAAAAGAAGGTATCAGCCATGCTTCAAAAATCCACAAGAAAAACAATAATAATTCTTATGGAAAATCCTTGGCTTGAGCTGTGAATATATGTCAGAACGGATATTCTGGATTGACCCCATATGGATTGAGAATGGATCCTCCATGCTTCCGGAAAACTTGGAGCTCATAATAAGTTCTTCTTTCCATAATAATTGACGGATCAAATGGATCCATGAGGTTGAACAAATCCGGTGGATGATCTGTTGGATTCAATGAACTTGTTCCTGGTACATTTGAAAACACGAAGATGTGGCTAATTAGCTTTTGCTTTAACTTCAGTATTGCTGGGGAAAATCTCTTTGAGAATTCTTCCGGTCGAGACAGAAAATCTGCGAGAATATTATCCTTTCCTTTCAGGTGCCTGACTTGAAACTTGTATGGAGAGAACCATTGGGCCCACCTGAGAACTTGCGTATTGGGAATAATTTTTGCATTTATCTGGATCATATTTAGGAAGGCCTTCATATCCATCTCTATCAGAAATTTTGTGTGAATCAGGAAAAAATTGGATTTCTTGATTCCATTCTTTACTGCAAGTATTTCCTTGAATGTGGAGTGGTAATGTTGCTCCACCTCTTTGAACTTCCCACTGGCATATCCGCATATCTTTCTCTGGCCATATTTTTCTTCAAATAGAACGGCACTCCAATATTTATTGATGGCATCAGTTTGCAGTATCTTCTTACCGTCGGAAGGGATGTAGAGGGACTTGACATATTTAGAAATCTCATTTATTTCCTTGACTGCTTCATGTTGTTTCTTTCCCCATGATGGAGCATTTTTCTTGAGCATATCTGTGAGCGGAGAAATGTATGTAGAGATATTGGGGATGAAATCTCTCACATAATTTACTATACCCAAGAACTGTTGGATATGCTTTGTTGTGAGGCTGGTATCTGGAAACTTGAGTAGTTCTTGACATATATGTGGTCCTGGACTGTATGCACCTTGGACAAAATGCATTCCAAGAAAATCAATCTCTTTTTGGGAAAGAACCATCTTTTTTGCCGAAATCATGATCCCATAGTGTGTTATTAACGCCTCAAATTGACGAAGCAAATTGACATGTTCCTCCAATGTATCACTAAATAACAGGATGTCATCAATGTAAACCGAAGAGGTATGGAGGATGGGATAAAATATCTTTATCATGGCTTTTTAGAACAAGGAGGGTGCAGTTTTTATTCATTATTCTTCAAAGGAATCTTGATAAAAAAAACTCTTCATTTTTCCATAACGGGCTTTTCCCTTTCTTCATGAAGTCCTTGTGGGATTTAGCACATGAATGCTCAATGAGATTTTGCTCAATCTCTTTGATTTGTTCGTTGTTGGTGATTTGGAATCTCAGAATAAGGTTTGAACTGCTTCTTAAAGGCTATCCCGTTAGCCTTGATCTGGAGTTGATCTCTAAGTTGTCTGTAAATGTCGAATCCAACAATAAGATCTTTTCCTGGTACATCAGACCCTATCAGCTTGGTTCTGTACTTCAATCCTGGAAAGAACTCAATTGTGACCGGATGCTTTGTGATGACGGTACATGACTCGAACTCGCTCGCGCGCACAAATCATCAAAATAACTTCTAAAACCACGAATCGGACGCCAAAACGCATGAAAATCAAACTAAACTTCAAGAACTTCTAGAATCGCAATCGAGCGTCCGAACAATATCAAATCAACTCCAATTGGCCTCAAATTTTACACACAAGTCACACTTACCATTACGGACCTATTCCAACTTTCGGAATCAAAATCTAACCCTGATATCGAAAGGTCCATTCCTGGTCAAACTTCTAAAAATTCAACTTTCGCCATTTCGAGACTAATTCAACTACGCACTTCCAAATTACAATTCGGACGCATTCCCAAGTCCAAAATTATCCAACGGAGCTAACGGAACGTACGAAACTCCATTCCGAGGTCAAATGCTAAAATGTTCAAACTTAGTCAATTCTTCCAACTTAGAACTTAAATCTTGAAATTCATTCTTCCAAATTGATTCAGGATAACTTGAAAACCAACACTGATGATTTTTGCAAGTCATAATACATCATGCGGAGATACTCAAACCCTCAGAACACCGAGCGAAGTACAGATACTTAAAACGACAGGTCGGGTCGTTACGGTAACATGGATTCTATGGGTTCGACAAAACTCATCGCTTTTGTCTTGAAGCACAAAGATAAAGTTAGATATGTTTTTCAGAACATGCTTACTACTCCGAAGCTATAATGTCTAAATTCTGAATCTACTACTGATGGAAACCTGTTAATATATAATGTAACTCTTTAAAGATCTATCTAAATTTATTTGAATGTATATCTCACCATTGGACTTACAAAAAAAAAAAAAGCAAATTCTCATGGGATGTAAACAATATCTTCTGTCTTACCTGGTTGTGAGTGATTGTTTAATAATAAAATAAATTTGGTGGTCAAAGAAAATAATAGAATAATTCGTATTTCTAATAACAAATTTTACTTCACTTTCCTGATATAGATGAATAATAAATAATGAAGATAAAAATTTTGAGAGAGGAAAGAGAGATGTTATTGATAATCGCAGCTTCCTCCCAAGAAGAGAGAACATGATTCTACAAATTAAATACCGGAGAATAAAATTTAAGGGATTGACAGTATAATTTCATGAATTCCTTGATGATCGTACAAGATATGGTAAAGGAGGTTTATAGGGTATAATATGTAATTGTTTTTCCTTACTTAATTCTAAACCGTTACTAATATTTATTACATTGATTACCCGTTACTTAGATAATTTAAAACGGTTATGGTAGTAATAGACAATCGCGTACAATTAGAGATTATGTCGATTTCCTTACATATTCACGGCTATTAATGAACCTTCCTTTCTCGTGGTCTTTAATTATCCATCCCGTACCTATTTGTTTTTTCAACTATCAGGCACGATATCTTGGCAAGTGATCCCCTAAGTGTTTTACTCATGCTTTCCCTAACCTTCATTATTCTTTATCCCTTTGACTCTTATACCACCTGTCAACATACCATTAGTCCACGTGGCAAGTTTGCGAGTTTATTTTTCCACCAATACAGATAGTCCACCCACTTTCTGAATATTCTCAATTGAACATTCAGGAAGTGGAAAATTTATTTATGGATGGAATTCCACCTTTCCCGATATCATTATGATATACTTCAGGAGAGAAGAATCGTATGTCTCTTCCATTTTATGCTCGAGAAATGTGCCTTATCATGATTGGCTCTACAGTTTGAAACAGATTTTTAGGGGTTTCTATGGTCGTGTCAGCTCGACGTGATGGATCCATAATAACGGTTATGATGACACCTCTTCCTTATAAGTACCGCATCATGCATCTTCCAAAATTTCTCATACTCTCTTTCATTTTCTTCTATGTCTTCTCTGCAACTCTCATTTTTCCCTTCATGCTTTTGTTTCACTTAACAGTTGACAATGGCTTCATGATCTTCAAACTCTTGTTTACCATTGGATCCTCTGCGTCCTATTATAGTGGATGAAATTCCTCCTTCTACTACTCTAGTCAGATGTAGGAATAGAGGTGGCAGGCTTTGTAGCCTAGGCTCCATATCGAGTCTGAGCACCACATCTTCTAAAGAAAATCCTTCTAAACCTTCTTCTTCCTCCAAATCTAGATCCATATCTACTCCTAGATCTTCCTCCAAAGCTAGAGATAAAAACGAACCATTGCATGAACCTTTAGTTTCAGAAATCGTTCCTCAAGAATTTTCTTTTAAATCTGAATGTGAAGCATGGAAGAAAGAAGGTTCTTCCATAGCAGCACTTAACCATGTTGATCACTATCCTTTCCTTATCAACTCTAGTCTTCTTCCTCTAGTACGCCAAGAATGTCATTGGAAAATTGACTTTCCAATCACAGACCCTAGTGCCAATGACCGAACAACCACTTACCGTGAGGCGAACAGGCCAGCTGGGTAAAATGTGGGAATTTCGGGAATTAGCTTATTTTACACATTTTTTAGACCTAGACTCCATAAAGGCGATTTTCAGCCAACTTTATAGGTTAGTAACTTTAACTTATTTTAATTCAATTTTCATTACTTTTTCATGAAGTTTCATCATCAAATCTAAGATTTCATAGGTTGGAAATTGGGATTTTGGGTAGAATTTAGGGATTTTGTAAAATTGAGATATAGACCTCAATTAAGGTCGAATTTCGAAATAAATTATATATTTGGACTTATATGGTTATGGTCATCGGAATTCGGTCTCGATTTCGGATTTAGACCATGTGGGCCCAGGTTGCCTTTTGGGATTTTGGAAAAGATTGAACCTTTATTGATTGGGGATGTTTCCTTTAGTATTGTTTGACTTCCTTAAATGATATTTGACTAGGTTTTGATCATTTTGAGGAGTATTTCTAAAGACGGTATTGAATTGTTGAAATTATTTCGGAAAGAGGTAAGTGTCTTACCTAGCTTTGTTTAGGGAACTTTTTCCTAATAACATGATATTATTTGCTACATGATGTTCTGATGCATATGAGAGGTGATGAGCGTATGTGCATGTGCCAGGGTTATCCATGCTCGGGATAGATTATATGATTCTTTGTGCCTTGTTAAACTGTGTGCTTTTCTTGCCTCATGTTTTACCTGATTTCTATAATAATATGAGCACAAATATCCATGCTAGAGACCAGGTATACCATGAAGTTATAAAGGTTGTACCTGTGAACCAACCACCTATAGTGAAATAGGCTTAAGGAAAGAGTAATAGACCAGACCAGCCGACAAAAATGAAATGGTCCCTTCATAACCAGTCATCCATATTATCAAATAAATCATTTTTGTCTTTGGTAAACTTACCAAGGGCTATAGTCATAGTTATATGCTTCAGCTTGTTACAACCTTGACTAAATATGATGGACTCTTTGTGAGACTGTTGGTGTGCTAAATTCGGTGGTAACTATACCTAAATCACGAACACGTGTCTAATCGCTCTTCTCCAAGTCTAGAGTTCAAAATATGAGAAAATAGGTCTATATATCAATTGCAAATGTCGCATATGCAAACAGGGGTTCGCAAATGGGAACCTCTCAAATGCAAAGAAGAGTTCGCGAATGCGAGCATTGCCCCTGAGTTTCTGTCTTCGCGAATGCAACCACGGAGCACGCAAATGCGCCAAGCATCGCAAATGTGATGTGCCTTTGCAAATGCGGATGTCACAATTGAGACACCAGCTTTACAAATGTGAAGCTAGCCTTCATAGAAAATCATCGCAAATACGACCAGGAGTCCGCAAATGTGGACCTTTGCAGATGCAAGTTGACCCTCACAATAGCAAAGTAACAACAAAAATCTGAACTTCTCCCAACTAATCTGAAACTCATTTGATCCCCTTGGGCCCCACACCAAACATCTACAAAAGTATATAAACCTCACACAAACCTTCTCCCCAGCTCAAAACATTAAAATAACATCCATAACCACAAATCGAACACCAAAACGCATCATGCGAACCTTAAAATTCAAGAACTTCAATATTCACAACCAAGTGTTCGATTCCTACCAAACAAACTTGGAATGAGACCAAACTTTGCACAAAAGTTCCAAATGAAAAATTAGACCTATTCCAATTCCCAGAATAACAATCCAAGTCCTGATAGCCTCAAACCCCCCATGGTCAAACTTATGAAATTTCTAAACTTTCAAATTGTCAACTTTCGACAAAAAGAGCCAAATCATCCTAAGGACCTCCAAATAAAAATCCGGACATACACCTAGGTCCAAAATCATCATATGGGACTATTGCAACCATCAAAACACGAATCTGAGGTCATCTATATGAAATTCAAACCTTGGTCAACTCTTATAACTTAAGCTTCTAATAATGGAACTAAGTATTCCAGTTCATTCCAAAACATTCTCAGGAAAAGACCAACCATCCACGTAAGTCAAAAAGCAACAACTAAGCACATGGAAAGAATAAATGGGAAATAGGGCTCAAATAAACAAAATAATCGGCCGAGTCGTTACATTCTGCCCCTCCTC
>MDKH01105202.1:0-17000 GCA_005239495.1 Nicotiana undulata | reverse complement strand
GCTGGTGCGAGCCTCGCGCCTGCGGCTGATGGACCGCAGGGGCGGTCACACCAGAAATAGCCCTCCACCAGCTATTAATTGCTGGTTTTTGACCCCGATTGGTGTCCGGGAGGCCCCTGGGCCCACCAGAGCCCCCGACAAATTATACCAACAAGTCCCAAATCATAAGACGGACTTGCTAGAACTCTCGAAACACTCAAAACATCATCCAAACTAGAAATCACTCTCCAAAACCCCTTAGTTTCAAACTTAAGTTTCAAGAAAATTTCAATGGCTCACCAATACGCCGATCGAGTCTATACTATTCGGAATGACCCCAAATTTTGCGGACAAGTCATAAATGACTATACAGAACTATTGCCAGTTCCGAAATTCCATTCAAACCATGATATCATGAGGTCCAATTCCAGGCTGAATTCTAAATCTTATAAAATCCTGAATTCCAATTCAAGTGCCGAAATACTCCCGGGTCATCAGAAACCCGAGGCGAACATACGCTCAAGTACGAAACCATCATCCGAAGCTGCTGGAGCTGTAAGCACTCGATTCCAAGGTCGTTTTCTCAAAATGCTGCTCGGAACCAAAATTAGCCAAATAGGCTAGCCTTCAGGAACCAAGTGTTCCTGAACTGGCCAAATCACTTCTGAATCTCGAACTACCTGCCCCCACAAATCATTAGGCACGAGTAGCCGCTATGGAAAGAGTCATTTACGGGAACGGAGTCGCAACACACAAAACGACCGGCTGGGTCGTTACACTTTGGCTATAATTGCAATAACTTTGCAATTATAGCCTAATCATATGTTTTATGGTATTTTATCTAGTAATTGGTCATCTATATTATAAATACTAATTAATTATTTAATTTAATCTATTAATCCTCAATTTTATTTTTTACAATTATCAGCTATATTATAAATTATTTTAGCTAATTTTAATTGGGTATTTAATAACTAGCCATTTTTATTTAAATCCTAGCCTAATTAAACCCGGACTCCTAACCCAATTAAATCAACCCAATAGCCAAGCCCAAACCTAAATCCTACCCGGCCCAAGCACCCATTTAATCTGAACCGTTGATTATTTTCAATCAACGGTCCAAATCCCCCCTCACCAAAATTAAGATCTAAAGACTACCCCCCCCCCCGTCTCTCATTTCCCTCTCTCATTTTCACTCATCCGTCTCTCTCAACGACCTCATCTCTCTCTCTAAGACGCTCCACCTGCTGAGCCCATGGCCTCCCCTCTCCGACCATCTCCTTGCCGGAATCTATGGTGCTCTCACCACCTACCAACCTTAGGGCTCCCCCTTGAACGTGTGTCACCAACTTGAGGCTCTCAAGTGAACCAGAGGAGGTTCAACTCATCTCTTCGATCTCATACCATTTTTCCGGCCGTCCATGGCCGTTCGAGTAAGATTCCCTTATTTTCGGCTAGAACTAGTGGTTCCTAAGCCGTTTCTGCTTCTCTTGGTCTTTATGAAACCCTAACTACCAGTCTCTAATTTTCTTAGATCTGTAACGTATCTTGGCTTATTATGAACTACCATTGGTGTTTTCAAAGGTTTTTCCGATTTTCATAAAGTGACTCTTCATATTCAAAACTAGGGTTCTTGAACCCCTTTTTCAAAACGCTTTCTCTTCTGATTTTTAGTATTAATCTATGATTCTCATTATGTTTTAAACGTTTGTTTAAGTCTTCTCCTTTATCCAAGTTATTTTTTTAAAACCCCCCAACTTTAAGGGTTCTGAGTTCGTCTTGGGTACTATGTTTAATTAATCTGTATGTTTCTCATAAACGTTCTATGATTCTGTGATTTTACTTTATGTTTGCTTGTTAGGGTTTATGGGTTCGATTAATTTTGCCTATATCATGTCTATGCTGTGATTCAGACTGTGTTCTATATGAAACCCTAACTTTTATGTGATACTAGTCTTCTTATGGTTCTGATTCTTGTCTATTACATGCTTATTCTCATAATGCTATGATAAATCAGTGCTATCTTTTCTATTTATGAATCCCTGAATTTCTATGATTAATACTTCATTTATCTTGCATGATATTCTCCACTGATCCTCGAGCATTTTCCTTAATTAGGATGATGATTTCCTGTTTCTCCTTGCTTGTAGCATATTATCCAGCTCATGTGTGATATTCTCCTTTGATTGATACTGACTTCCTATATATATGACCTCAATCGATGGTTTCCTCACTGGTTTCTGGAGTTTAAGTTTTTGCTTTCCTTATTTCTATGAATGATTTTGCTGTCAAATTAGTATACTTATTTTCCTTAAGTAGAATTCTGAACTTGGCCTTACTTACGTGTGATATACCTATACTATACCTAGGCTACTTTCCTTATGTGTTATAATAAGCTTTCATGATTCCTTTCTTTATTTTTTAACCTGCTTATTACCGTTTGAGTATGACTCCTTAATTAAAGGAAGTCCTTTTACCAATTTGATTCTAATTGATGTTTACTCCTATAATTGCTGCTGAAACTTTTATTCTTCTACCTATTTTTAAACTATAAATACCTTAGTCTTTCATTATCACAGGGACGAACAAAATACTGTTCCAAAAACTCTCTTACACACACAAACACTCTCTCTTTCTCTTCTTTCTGATTACTGTCTACTCTCAGTCGGCTACAAGCCAAGACTGAGTATTCTATTCTATTGCTCTTTACCCTGTGGTTACTCTCTCTTAACTGGTATGTCTTCCATTTAGTTTAAAGTCTCAAAAACAACATGTTTCTTTTTGAATTGCAATTCCTCTTATTTTTGCTATGCTTTTACTTATGGTTCTGTTGTTTACCTCACAATTAACATGCCTACTTATTATTTTACTAGTGTTATTATCCCTTCCCTTTAGTCTCAGCATGTCTAGTGCCCTTTTGCATGTTTCCCTATGACCCTGCCTTACCTCTGATTTCCAGCACACTACAAACATGCACTATATGTCATTTAGTTACTATGTGATTCTGAACACATGCTATACTCATGAATCCTTTCTCTGAACCTATATGTAACTTTGTTTGTTATACGATGTCCCTATGTGCATCTATCTGTCCCCACCCCTATCTACCCTGTTTGTGATTGGTGAAATGGTTCTCAGTACTTGTCCTGTGTGTGTAGTTTTTGTGTAGAGTGGTTATTCTGATTACCATATTCCCTTTCCCCTTCAAAATTGTTTTCTATAAGGAACTCTTCTATTGTTCTACAAACTTATTTCAAATAAGATGTTTCAAAAATTGTTTTCCAACTCAACCTTTTCAAAACTATATCAAGAATTCTCACTATACTGTTAGAAATCTAGGTTATGCTCCTCTAATGTGTGACTACTTTGGGATCCCTATGAGATCCCTCTGAACTCTGATGCATTAGAGCTGGCCCTTCCACACTGCACTTACTCAATATGGTTATGAAAATCTGGGTGTGAGCACTTCCTAGGACCCCTTGAGGTCCTTAGGGAACTCTGACACACCTAGATTATATGAAAGGATGTGAACACTAATGGCATTGAGAAATTCTGTAGACCTTGGGCCTATCAGTAGGCTCCCTATAGTGTAACTTCTTTTTTTCTGTATTCAGTTATGTAATTTATGCAAGTGGTCTGTAATAATTATTGTAAACAACTCTTGGGGGATGGATAGTGAAAAAGAAAAGGGGTAACTATGCATGTTGTAGATGTTAAAGGGTAGAGACAATGCTATTAGGTTTATATTTCCCTATTTGTGCAATAGAAATCATGTTTAGGGCTCATATGTGCAAGATTATGTATTAGAGATCATGTTTCCTAGGTCTTATGTCTACTATTTTCAGCATGTTCATTTATTGTCATCTCATCTAGAAATCTTGTGCTAGAAAATGTGTTAATAACCAGTATTTTACAATCATGTTCTACGCTGCTGTACAAACTTAGAATTCCTATTTTAAGCTAAACAATATTAACTAACAAGTCACCTCTGCATCTTTTGAAATCATGTTTAAACTGCAATATTTGTGCATTTAGAGATCCTGCTTAGGTTCTGCATATACATCATTCCGCATCTCTGTGCATTAGATATCATGTCCTTAGGGTTGCATTCATACTTTCTTAAACACACCTAGTTTAACTACTGATGCATGAAAAGTAATAAAAAAAACAATCTCACTCAGTTTTTCACAAGCAACTGGTAATAATCCTGAGTTCTGAACAACTTAGGGCAGCATGTTTAGGTAATATAATGTCAAACAGTTCTTCGCTAAGTAATTCTGGTAGCTGGTATACTATATCACACCTAGGCAAGCCTTAGGTGATTAACTCGCTTAAAAACTGGAAATCTGCCTCTTTGAATGTGCTGTTTAATCCTCAACAGATTTTAAAATCAGTAGGCAAACTGATTAGGACCTCTCTGTGTTATAAAAACAAATCTGCACTCACCTAAACACCATGTCTTAGGATTTTGAATTTGAATACTGCCCTTAACTGTGTTTGAGTCGTGCTATCTATCTGCATTACTTGTGGAGGTAAACTTGAGCCTTTTATATGCTTTTCTGTGTTCCCAGTAATTGCAGTCCTATATGTTTTGTCTGCTGCCTTAGCATTTTCCCTTTAAACCTGAGGGTCTGCCTAGAACCTCCCTTATAGGTAGAAGTCCTAAACTCCTCCAGGACTACTAGGAAGGGACGGGTAACAGCATGCAATAGAGGTCGATGACCAACACTCGCTTCAATAACTTCTACGGGGTAGGAAGGGTCGATATGGACATGCTGACTGGTGCGCTAATACCACGTGTAGCCCCTCTTTGAGGAGTGATATATCGGGTAGTGTACGGGTTTGATCCATATGACAAACAACCTAGGACTTCCCCTACCTTTGTATACATGTTTTATATATAACTCTTTCAAAAACCTTATTTAGATATTAAATATTTTCTAAACTTTAGCAACACGTGTGTGCTTAGACTGCGAAACTTTGAAAACCCTTTTCTTGTTTTAAGCAATTAATTTCCTATTTGCTCAAATTCACAAAGTCGTTTGGCGGGGAACCACAACTGTGGATTCTGAGGGGTGCCTAACACCTTCCCCTTGGAATAATTTCAAGCCCTTACCCTGTCTTTGGTTATCTGATCTTTGTTTGTAAACAACCCTGAATAGGTGCCCTAATGCACCTTAACTCGTTAGGTGGCGACTCTTCAAATCCTGCATGCCCCTTTCCCAAAAGGAAATGAGTTGTCCCAATAATGTCAAAAACCCTTGACCGACCGGAAAGGAGTTGGAAAAAGGGGGCGCGATAGCATGGAGACTCCATTGGGGATTTCTAGGCTTTTACCATTTCAAACTACTTTGTGAATTTGTACCTCTTCCCTCTCCCCTTATGTGCAATTAATTGTTTATTTCCTTCAAGCGTTTAATTTTCCTCAAAAGCAAAACTGACATTTTTTCTTGTTTTTTTTCTTTGTAATCGCTTTTTAAATTATAACTGTTGTATTTATTGCTTTCACAACGTGCAAATACATGACTACATGCCTTTACTGCTTATTTATTGCATAATCATGCTCAACATCATACTCCATTCGTGCCAAAACAAATCCTATAGCAATGCTTGATGAGTGGTTGCGCCCTTCCTATTTTTATCACCCCTAAATCCGGAAAGGCTTATTTGCGGTAAAACTAGTCGATCAGCGGTGCAGTCGATGGTTCCGTGCCTTTCCTCTTGAGTTGTCCGCTCAAGGGTACCAGTCTAATACCCCATAGAAACCTTACTCTGTTATACTGCTGCATGCATCATGGTCAAACCTAGCTAGGCTAATGTGTTTTCCGCATAATAGCCTTTAAGACAGCCTTGTCCAAAGTCCACCGGGTTTTCATAATCCCAACGGCCATCATCACGTTCTGTGCATTTATTTGGAGAACTAAATGCTTGTATGCTAATCATAGATGTTAAATAGTCAAGTCTGGCGGGGGTAAGGGCCTAATCATGTTTACCTTGCAGAAATATGAGGCACGAAGTCTCTAGATTCGGCATGGTTACCAACATTCACCCAAAGCTTCTGAACTGGTGGGAGGACCTTCATTCTAGTGATAAGACACTCGTCAAGAAATACTTGGGTAAAGTCTCTCCTAGACATTCAACCCAACAACATGATGATAGAGGCTGCCACTTTGTTTTGGGATAGTGAAAGAGCTGTCTTTCGTTTTGGGGACATTGAAATGACCCCATTACTAGAGGAAATAGGACGACTGTCAGGATTAGTTTGGGAAACTCCTGGGTTGTTGATGCCTGAAAACCGCACAAGCAAGGTGTTTAACCAAGTCACTGCATGGTTTTGAAAATTGATAAATGCCTACCCAGTTGAACCAGGTCCATCAGGGCAAACATTATCAAACAGACCCATTAGCACAAGAAGCGTACATGCACAGGAGATAAACATGATTTGTGAATTATCTATGAACTAAGAGGTTGTCTCCTAGAGCGAAAAGGTTGCAAAGTGATAAGAATAAAGAGTTCGAATTCAGCAAAGGCAGAAACAATCGAGGAAGTTGAGATGAACACAAACTCTTCCACCAAGGAAGAGTTGCAGTGGAAAAATTGCACTAGAATTGAACAACAACATCTCAACTACGGATTCTATAAATTGTTGAAGTATTCCTTCTGAAGAATGGATCGCACAAAGACAGAAGTGAAAGAAGAACTGAAAGCAAAATTACCAAAGCAATTTTGCAAGCAGAATCCTTGTGCGACACAAAAGCTACTTGTACCAGCTAGAAGAACCTGTTCCATTTGTTATCTTTTGAGTCTAGTTGGTTTGTAGTAGATGATTAAATATTGTATCTTTCAGCTTTATTAGAAGCAATTGTAATAGGTACACATTGATCAAGTTAGAGTTAACTTGAAGTTTGTCGCAATTAGCTAGAGGCTAGTTTTCCACAAAGGGATTAGAGTTAGTCCTTAGGTTTACAAAAGAGTTTATTTTGTAAATGTTGTTTGGCTCAGAGTTGTAGTGAAGAGTTTGGGAAAATCCTACTGGGAAGTAAGTCGTGGTTTTTTCACCTTTTGAGCCAGGTGTTTTCAACGTAAAATGGCTGTGTTCTTTAATTTATGCAATTACCTTTCCGCAAACAGTAGAAGTTGGAACACCAAGAAGAACCAGGTTCTTCTATAGAAACTGCACTCGAAAATTGGACACCACACAAATCACCTCGCCTCTTGTGTGGTATTGACGTATAAAACATCATAAGGGTTTCTTGAAAATGATGGGTTTAAAGAAGAACGCAGAGTTAGAGTGTCTGAAGGAGTCGTACATCCCTTTAAAGTATTTATATGAAAGGTACGGTCACAACAAGTCATACCGTACCTACCATGACGAATTCGCCATAACATCTTTGGGACACATTCACCGTAGGGTGTTTGTCTTCATTGTTTTCCTCCTCTAGGCTAGCCATGGTAACCAAGACCCTGATGGAGGGAATTGGTGGGCAGACTTTCAGCATCGTTCCTATGATCATCTAAGACATCTATCGAGCCTTACAACAATGACAAAGAGGAGCTAAGCACTTTGAAGGCTGCAACTTGTTACTACAACTCTGGTTTTTAGAACACCTCCAAAAGGTCCAGTAGCGACAAGAATTTCCACGAAGGGAATGGAACTACCACATCGCTTTCCATCACCCAAAGTGAATGACATATATTCCTGACAGGTTTGCTCAGCCTGAGACTGCCAAAGAATGGGTGGAGTTCTTCGATAATCTGATTGAGGAGCAAGTACAGTGGATGTCCGAGTGGTTACCAACAGACGAATTCATTTTCCGGTCTAGGGATGCACCATTCTTGGTACTGATTGGTTTAAGAGGAATATATCCTTACGTACCTCTCTGGGTTATGAGACAAGCATGCAAAAAACAAATTATACCAAGGGTCGACAAGATGAGCCATTTCCGAGCCGACTTTCAGGATGATGATACTCCTCACAAGTGCCAAGCCCAACACATGTGGCACTCTAAGATCATAATGGAAAAGGACACGATCGAACTAGATAGATATCATACAGGCTGTACACCTTTCTATTCAGGGTGGTTATAAGACAACTAGGATGGCCTAGGCAGGCCAGGGTTGATCTGAGGCCACATGATCATAGATGAAAAGGCTGAATCTCAAGTCAAGTATAATCAATTGCGCAAGAGGATCCGTGAATGCGAGAACGAGCACCGTGAGATACACGAAACCAACAAGAGGCTGATTGAAGAATGGAAAGACATGGCCATTTGTGCCAATAGAAAACTAGGTTACTTGGAGCGAGGCATAGTCAAGCTGGAGGGTAAGATCATCAAGAGGGTTGACGACTGTCAAAAGGCTGAGGGGAACGAAGGTGGACATCTAGCCAGAGCATATCTACTGCTAGGACTTCGCGAGTTGAGGAATCTGTTCGATGGAATCAAGGATGCCGAATCTGGGGAAGGTTCTTCTAGGACCGAGTAGGATAGGATTTCTTGTTCGCTTTATCAATGTAATAAGGCCCATGGACAATAGTGATTTTATTTCCTGCTTATTTAGTGTCGTTTTGGATTCGTCTATTTTTACATTAATGAAATGAGGCATTTTAGCATTCAAGTTCTCCAAATCAATTTGTCGTTAGGCCTACCTCCGGCATAATGAGGTTCCCAAAATTAGGACGTGCTTTATATTCTCGCACTATGTGTTTAAATATCGCAATATTTTTTCATAATCCTCACTGACTTGGCTACCTTTTGTTTTTGTTTTTGTTTTTTTCTTTCTTTTTATTATTCCCCTCCCCAAAGGTTGGTTCGTTCACTCTGGCATCATCATCATACCTCACAAGATCCAGGGGCCCTCCACCCTCTCCCCCCTAGTCCTCCCAAAGGAAGAAGCAAAGGCAAAAAGAAAATGGAAGATTCAGGCAACATCAGGAAGGAAAATACAGTTGAACGGGTAGAGGCTGCTGACAGCCAGGGTATTCGAGTTTAGAATGAGACTATGTCACAGCTCGAACAGAAGTTGTTGAAGTTCCAGGAAGAGCTCGAGCAAGTACGGAATCTGGAAAACCTATCATTAACACTCAGTGTTCCAGACGTCAATCACCCCAACACCCAAAATCCCGTACCTCCTCAAAACACCCCAAACAAACAGAATCATCCCACAGCTCATCATCACACCACTCCACCAAAGAATCAAACTCTTCCAACACAATGCAATGCCTTCCACACTCCAAGAAACACTCCATTACTCATCCCTGATCCGCAAAACTCCACAAATGACCACCTCTACACGCATGCACCAGGTCATCACAACAACTCCATCTACGTGGAAACTATACCGCACTCCACCCAACCCATCTTATACACACCTGAGTCTGGTGAAAAGGATTTGCTTATTAGGAATTTGGTTGAGGAACTTAAGAAGCTGACCAGCCAGGTTCAAGGCGTTGAGGGAAGCAAATGAGTCAAGGGGATGAACTATGAAGACCTCTGCATACAACCCGATGTCGAACTGCCCGAGGGGTACAAACCTTCTAAGTTCGAGATGTTCAATGGTACAGGTGATCCGAGGGTCCATCTGAGGACCTACTGTGATAAGCTGGTTGGAGTAGGGAAAGATGAAAAGATTCGCATGAAGTTGTTCATAAGGATCTTAACAGGAGATGCTTTGTCTTGGTACATCAGCCAAGACCCCAGGAAATGGTCGGATTGGGTAAGCATGGCGTCCGACTTCATGTACCGGTTCAGGTTTAATACAGAGAATGAGCCAGATGTGTTCTTTATTCAGAACCTCAAGAAGAAGCCCACAGAGACTTTTCGCGAGTATGCTACTCGCTGGAGATCTGAAGCTGCTAAGGTCAGGACCGCCTTGGACGAAGAACAAATGAATAAGTTCTTTGTCCGAGCTCAAGATCCATAATACTTTGAGGGGTTGATGGTGATCGAGAATCATAAATTCTATGATATTATCAAATTGGGTGAGAGAATTGAGGAAGGAATCAAAAGCGGTATGGTCAGCAACTTTGAAGCCTTACAAGCTACAAATAAGGCCATACAGTCTTGTGGTGTGTCTAAGAAGAGAGATGTGGAAGCCGTGATGGTTGCACAGAGAACCAAATCCCCACTAAAATATCAAACTTACCAAACACCTCCACTTACATATCAGCCAACACCTCCACAAACTTATCAAGCATCCTCACCCTCATACCAAACACCACCACCAACATACCAGTCATCCTCACCACCCACCTATCAACCTACTTTACCCAGATATTCCCAGCCCGGTCCTGTTTACCATACCTATAATTCTCAACCATCCCACTATCAGTCACCCCCTGTCTGCCAAAATTTCCCTAGACCTCGGCCCAACTTTGACCGCAGACCTCCTAAACAATACACCGCCATTGCTAAGCCTATCGACCAGTTTTACGAGAAACCGAAGGCTACTGGTTATGTCAACCCCATCCCTGCCGTAACCCCTGAGAACCCTTCCCAATGGGTTAATCCAAATAAGTCATGTGGATACCACTCCGGCATAAAGGGACACACAATCGATGAATGCCGCTCTTTGAAGGATAAGATACAGTCCGTGATCGACAACGAGATCATTGTACCAAAGGAATCCACCTCCAATGTCCGCAACAATCACTCCTAGACCATAAGGGTGGAGGCATCCATATGATCAAAGTAGAAGAATATTGGGACCCAGAGGGGTCGATTGGGTTGATCATAGAAAGTGATGACCCAAAGAAGCCAGCGGTCACTCTCAATCCTATCATAGTCCAGATCCAGCCATCTGGAGATGCTGAGATAGATGCATCAGTGCCTTTTGAGTTTGAAGTAGCACCACCCGCAAAAGCATGTGCGCTAATTGAGGTCGAAGTCATGCCACCTGCGAAAGCACCCGCACCATTTGAGGTTGCAGTCATGCCACCTGCTAAGACACATGTTCCTTTCGAAGTAAAGGTAGCGGCACTATCAACCACGCCACCCTTCTACACTAATGTTGCACCATGGGATTATGTAGCAGAGGCAAGAAGGAAAGGCAATGTCAAGATCGAAAAAGCTACTGCGGCACAAGGTATGAAGAGGACCGGCAGGGTCTATATGCCAGAACATTTGGCAGAATCGAGCAAACAGGCTTCCAGCAGGCCACCCATTATTGAGACAGGCCCAAACAACCTTTGGAGGAAGGTGCAAGACAAATAATACTCTATCATTGACCAGTTGAACAAAACCCCTGCTCAGATATCCATTCTGTCATTGCTGCAAAATTCAGAGTCGCACAAAAATGCTTTGATGAAGGTGCTGAACGAAGCATATGGTGCCAAACAATATCACCAGTGAAGAAATGACCAATATGGTGGGTCAAGTGCTGGAGAGTCGTAAAATCACCTTTCACGAAGACGAGCTGCCGCCCAAGGGGTTTGGTTAAAGCCCTGCACATCACTGTGCAATGTGAAGACTACTTCATCACTAGGATTCTGATCGACGGGGAATCCAGTCTCAATATCTGTCCGTTGACAACGCTCAAGAAATTGGGCAAAGGGCTATACAAGATAAGAGAGGGTTCGGTGAATGTGAAGGCTTTCGATGGTTCGCAGAGATCCACCATCGACGAGATCAGTCTCTGTTTGCAAATGGGGCCTACATGGTTCGAAGTCGATTTTCAGGTGATAGACATATCGGCGTCCTACAACCTGCTATTAAGACGACCATGGATACATGTCGCTGGGGACGTGGCATCAACACTGCATCAGACAGTGAAATTTTAATGGAACCACCAGGGAGTACTCATCCATGGCGATGGAAGCAATCCTATTTACAGTCGCCAGACTATTCCGGTGGTGAGAAACTTACCACCACATTGAACGGGTCAATGGCATAGACAAAAACAAATAATGGAACAATAAAATAGCAAACATGATGAACTGGAGAGGGTATGATCCAGGTAAAGGGCTCGACAAGAACCTCCAAGGAGCCTCCAAACTGATACAGCTCAAGCTCCATGGCACTGTTTTTGGTCTAGGGTACAAATATACTTGGGAAGAGTTCAAGAACTGGTCTCCACCTTGGCGAGGTCCCTATTACCCATTGGAGCAGCCAATACCACATCTGGAGCAGACCTTTCAGCAGGCCAATATTATATGGGGGTCAGAGGAAGAAGAAACACTGGTAGCTTTGAAGAATTTATTCCTGGAAGAAGATGATATGGATTGCTACTTCATTTTTGAGGAGGAGGGAGAGGAAGACCCTTCCATACAGGCCGTGAGAAGAGGAACATCTCTCAAGAATTGGACTATCAGAATTGCCAGAGCCCAACGAGCCTCGAGGTAGCAGGACTAAATAAGCATTATTCACTGTCTTTTACTAAATGATTTCCTTTTTCGCATTTTCATTTCTGCAATAAGAGCTTCAATGTTCAAAACATTTATTCAATTTGTCAAAAACACTTTTATGTTTTATAAATCGATATTTATCATTATCATTTCTCTCTCATTACTTTATCTATACAGCATTACTATTACTTGATGAATCGATGACTGTGACATGCAACGAGATAACGCAACAAACGGACATTGATTCAGAAGAAGAAGACGATATACCTGATGAAATTGTCAAAGAAGTCGAGAATTTTGAGAACAGACCTAAGTCCAACCTGGACGAGACCAAAATTGTCAACCTGGGAGATTCAGAAAATGTCAAGGAAACTCTCATCATCATTCATTTGTCGCTGTCAGAGAAGAAGGAATACACAACATTTCTGAAGGAGTATGAGGACATATTCTCGTGGTCGTACAATGACATGACTGGGCTGAGTACATCCATTGTTTCTCACAAATTACCAACCAATCCAATGTGCCCACCGGTAAAACAAAAGCTCAGAAAGTTCAAGCCTGATATGAGTTTGAAAATCAAGGAAGAAGTCACCAAGCAAATCAATGCCAAGGTTCTCAAAGTAGTGGAGTACCCAACATGGTTAGCTAACATTTTGCCAGTGCCAAAGAAAGATGGGAAGTTCAGAGTCTGTGTCGACTACCGGGATCTCAATCGGGCCAGTCCGAAAGATGATTTCCCTTTGCCAAACATACACATCCTGATTGACAATTGCGCCAAGCATGAACTACAGTCATTCATGGATTGCTTCGCTGGTTACCATCAGATCTGGATGGATGAGGATGATGCTGAGAAGACGACTTTCATTACGCCATGGGGAGTATACTGCTACAAGATGATGCCATTTGGCCTGAAGAATGTTGGGGCCACCTACATGAGAGCTATGACCACTATCTTCCATGATATAATACACAAGGAGATCGAGGTATATGTGGAGGATGTTATTATCAAAGCTACCGACCACATAGATGATCTGAGGAAGTTCTTCAATAGGTTGCGGAAATACAATCTGAAACTAAACCCCGCGAAATGTGCATTCGAGATTCCTGCTAGTAAATTGCTTTGGTTCATTGTCAGCCGTCGAGACATAGAAATGGATCCGTCAAAGGTCAAGGCCATCCAAGAGTTACCACCGCCAAGGAACATGAAAGATGTGATGAGTTTCTTGGGATGCCTTAACTACATCAGCCGATTCATAGCACAGTCTACAGTTATATGTGAGCCGATCTTCAAGATGCTGAGAAAAGATGCGGCGACCAAATGGACCGACGACTGTCAAAAGGCCTTCGACAGAATTAAGGAGTATCTGTCAACACCGCCGATTTTGGTACCACCTGAGCCAGGTAGACCTTTTCTACTCTACCGTGCAATGTTAGATGGAGCTTTCAGCTGCATTCTGAGGCAACATGATGAAACAGGAAGAAAAGAGCAGGCTATTTATTATCTGAGCAAGAAGTTCACTCCGTACGAGGCATGGTATTCTCTACTGGAACGTACCTGTTGTGCTCTAACTTGGGTAGCTCAGAAGCTGAGGCATTAATTCTGTGCCTACACCACATATCTCATCTCAAGGATGGATACCTTGAAATACATATTTCAGAAACCCATGCCCACTGGCAAGCTCGCCAAGTGGCAAATCCTTCTGAGTGAGTTCGACATTGTCTATGTGACTCAGAAAGGGTGAAGTGACAAGCATTGGCAAATCATCTGGCTGAGAACACTGTAGATGGAGAATACGAACCCCTGAAAATGTATTTTCCCGATGAAGAAGTTTCATTCGTATGAGAAAACATTGCAGAGTCCTATGATGGTTGGAGAATGTTCTTCGATGGAGCGGCGAATTTGAAAGGGGTCGGCATTGGAGCTGTTCTGATATCGGAAATCGGTCAGCATTATCCGGTATCTACTAAACTCAGATTCCCCTGCACTAACAATATGGCGGAATATGAAGCCTGCATTTTAGGGCTCAACAAGGCCATTGACATGAATGTCCAGGAACTGTTAGTAATTGGTAACTCAGACTTGCTTATACACCAGGTGCAAGGAGAATGCGCTACTAAGAATTCCAAGATACTGTCGTATCTGCACCATGTGTAGGAATTGAGAAAGAGGTTCACGAATATAGAATTTTGGCATGTCCCTAGAGTTCAGAACGAGTTCGTTGATGCCTTGGCCACTCTGTCATCTATGATACAACATCTAGATAAGAATTTCATTGATCCTATTCCACTGAAGATCCATAGCCAGCCGACATACTGTGCCCATGTTGAAGAAGAAGCAGATGGAAAACCTTGGTTTCATGATATCAAAGAGTATTTGTCAAAGGGAGAATACCCAGAGCTTGCAAATCACATTCAGATACGCACGCTCCGGAGATTGTCCAACAACTTCTTTCACAGTGGAGGAATCCTGTACAGGAGGACTCCCGACCTGGGACTATTGAGATGTGCCGATGCAAAGGAAGCCTCCAAGCTACTAGAAGAGATACATGTTGGGACCTGCGGCCCACATATGAATGGCTTTGTTTTGTCTAAGAAGATACTCAGAGCCAATTATTTTTGGATGACCATGGAAACGGACTGCATCCAGTACGTCTGAAAATGCTACAGATGTCAGGTGCATGCAGATATGATAAAGGTATCCCCAAACGAGCTCAATGCAAAAAGCTCACCATGGCCGTTCGCCACCTGGGGCATGGACGTCATTGGACCGATCGAGCCTACCGCCTCCAACGGACACAGGTTCATCCTAGTAGAAATTGATTACTTCACTAAATGGGTCGAAGCAGCGTCCTACAAATCAGTAACTAAGAAAGTCGTGGCAGACTTTTTCCCCGACCGTATCGTTTTCCGGTTCGGAGTTCTAGAATCAATCATCACCGACAACGGTTCCAATCTCAACAGTAACCTGATGAAGTCTATGTGCGAGACTTTCAAAATCAAGCACAAGAATTCCACAGCCTACAGACCTTAGATGAATGGAGCTGTAGAAGCCACCAACAAGAACATCAAGAAGATATTGAGGAAGATGATAGAAGAGCACAAGCAATGGCATGAGAAGTTATCACTTTCTCTACTGGGATACCGCATCACAGTCTGCACGTCAACCGGGGCAACCCCTTACATGTTGGTTTATGGTACAGAAGCTGTCATTCCTGCCGAGGTTGAGATTCCTTCCTTAAGAATCATACAAGAAGCTGAGCTCAGCGATGCAGAGTGGGTGAAGATCCGTTATGAGCATCTAGCCTTCATAGGCGGGAAGAGAATGAACGCGGTATGTCATGGCCAACTTTACAAGAATAGAATGTCCAGAGCCTTCAACAAAAGAGTCAAGCCTAGACAGTTTGCACCGGGGCAATTGGTGTTGAAGAAGATCTTTCCGCATCAAGAAGAATCCAAAGGGAAATTCTCTCCCAATTGGCAAGGTCCATACATGGTTCACCGAGTGCTGACAGGAGGAGCACTTATACTTGCAGAAATGGAAGGAGAAGTCTGGCCGAATCCAATCAATTCAGATGCAGTTAAACGCTATTATGTGTAATCGTTTATGCTTCTATCAATGATGTAAATTGAACTATGCCTGACCTGATTCACGTTTAAGAGGAGATACGTAGGTAACCCTATGGGTTCGGTCACAATTCAATAAAAATTTCATTTTCCCCCGCAATTGGAAACTGGGGAAGAATTTTGAGGAGGACCCTCAAAATTCCGAAGCAAGTTCAGCCGATCGCCGTATGTGCAACAGTCAGAAGCGTCAACCATCAAACTGGGGCAGAATTTTGAGGAAGACCCTCAAAATTCGTAGCAGGAGAGGTTGCAACGTCTCGAACCGTGTCAGGATCATCGGTTCATCTAAACTATTTTAAAATATATGTTGATACTATATCTTTACAAAATCATGCATACTTATTCTTGAAAACATCCTTGTTTAGCAAACTCTACCCAAATGATACGAACATGATCGTCAGATCAAGTAGAACGAGTCAGCAAAGCCAGCCGGGATACAAACCAACCTTCCCCATTTGCAGAACTCACGATTTTTCTTTGGATGCAGGCACTAAGATTGCGAAAGCCCAAAACATACTGTCCGCCCTAGGGACAAACATTGTTCAAAGATACGATTCTCAAAGCCATCACACTTGCCGACATTTATTATCAGCACAAACAAACAATGCTCCGTAGTCACAATTCTCACAACAATTACAATACCGCGATCTACTATCACCTAAGAAACTCTCCTGTCATTTGTTATTTAATTTTCTGCATAAGGCTACCTTTCTACCTTCCATCTGCATAAGGATACCTTTCTGTCTTCCGAGACTAAGCTCTGTCTCCATCTGCATGAAGTTAAGCTCTACCTTCATTTTCATAAGGCTACATTTCCGCCTTCCTCTGCATATGGCTACCTTTCTGCCTTCCTCTAAATAAGGCTACCTTTCTGCCTTCCATTTGCATAAGGCTACCTTTCTGCCTTCCGTTTGCATGAGACTAAGTTTTGTCTCAATCTGCATGAGGTTAAGCTCTACCTCCATTTGCATAAGGCCACCATTTTGCCTTCCCTTTGTCACGACCCGAAATCCCACCTTCGGGCCATGACTGCGTCTAACGTTAAACCCGCTAGACA
>ML264132.1:0-23735 GCA_005239495.1 Nicotiana undulata | reverse complement strand
CGGCTTGTGACTTCCATGGGTGAGATGTGATTTTTAACATGTTAATAATGGGCCAGTCGGAAGGACTTGAGGCCGGATTTTGTATGTGGCTTGAGTACAGAGATTTCATTTGTGTGAGCACATGCGTTGGGGGACTTATATGTCCGTGGTGTCCTTTTTGATGAAACCTTGTGACTAGATGACTACGTGGTGAGTGTGCTTAACAGTTAGATATGTTCAGGTTGTTTGATTGTGACAAAATGAATTGGCGGGAGATGTGGGAAGAACCATTGATTATTTGCCTTCTGTATTGAGGTATAATATGGGTTTGAGTTATGAGTAGTGAAGGACCTCTCATGTAGTTAGTTGTGGAGTGAAGTGGGTTTTCCTGTTATGTTCTGAGCTCCCGACGATGTCTTTTGAGCTGACCAATGCTCCAGTAGCATTCATGTATTTCATTGTCGGTGTATTCATCTGTATTATAACTCCTTTGTTATTGTATTTATTGATGGAATCCTGCCGTACTCTCATAGCCAGGGATAGCATACTCGGCATTTGATGATGGTATCACAAGGATATAGGGAGGAGAAGCATTGTGCGAAGTTCTCCAAGTGTGAATTGTTGGCTCATTTCAGTAGCATTCTTGGGACACTTGGTGTCCAGTGAAGGTATCTATGTGGTCAGACGAGTGTGAGTAGAGCTTCCACAAGCTTAAGAATTCCTTGACCACAGCCGCATTGTTAGTATTGCCATCAGCTTCAGGTTCTTATACCGCTAAATGGGATGTCTTGGGGGCAGACAGTGGTTGTGTTCTAATGTAGGAAGGTATAATAATTGCGTGATGGCTATGATTTTCGGAAGTGTATAGGGAGATAACATTTTGAGATTAAGCAGGTAGGGGTATCTCCTGCGGGTTGTCTTGAGGTGTGTGACCCTTATGTTTATCTGTAGCAAGTTCTTTTCTACCAGTAAATGATGTATGTTGTAATTTGAGTTTAGCTCGCTTGTGAGAGTTGGCATGATCATTAAAATGGTGAATGCGAGATCTGCATACGAGTGGAGGGTTAGATGGTCTGGGTCATATGAGCGTATGAAGGATTTAGTTGAATCCCACCACAGTATGGTGGCAGTGATAATGTGTGGGCATCATGAGTTATTGTTTGTCTTGATCTTTGGCTTTGAGCCAAGTGGGGGAGTCCGCTAATTAGAGTTGATTACACGATTATGTGTTGTATTGGTTTCGGGTCGAGGTATGTTGGTGAATCAGTTATGACCTACAAAGGTGGAGTCTGGGAATGACTCGAGTTTTGGAATTTCTTTGATACAAGTTGTAATGTACCTTACAGATGGTGGAATTCATTAAATGATGGAGTTGTACTGGTAAGTGTAGAGTGTGAAATGTATGAGTGTGCTTGTTGCTTCAATATGTTGATTATTTTCCTAGTATGTGTATTGCAAGGGGGGTCAGGTCATTCTGTTTACTTGGTTAGTGTAATTGAAATTGCGTAGAGTAAATGACGTTCGAGAATGGTTCAGATGGATTCAAGGTTATATGTAGAGATCGGAGATCTTCTAGGTCAGAGAAGGGCTAGAACGGAGATTTACGGGGAAGGTGTCAAGGATTGTGATGTATTTGCATTATCATGGATTCTATCCATCGGTATCACGAAAGTGAAGGTAATGACTTTAAATTTGCAGGAAGTCTCTTCAGGGTAAGTATTCCTAATGGGGTGCTTTTGGGGGATATTTGAGGGAGTACTCAGCGGCTTATGAGCCTTAGACAGTATATTTTATGCTCGGGTTTCGTGCGGTGAGTCTAGATTGAGAATTGCAGTATTATGGCAAGAAGAAGTATCAATTCGAAGGTATGTTAGAAGGAACTTGAATGAATATGACAGCTTGGTAGTAGGTCGGATCGGCATGATAAACGATAAGGGATATGATTAGTTCTGTTATGAAGTAATGAGTTGTTACAGGTGTTTCTTAGCAATTCTCTTGGGATTTGGTGGCATGCATAGCTTGGTTGAGTTAGAAGGATTTAGTCCTGGCAGTTTGGTGTTGTACAAATGTGATTCGGGAGTTCTTGATGGTTTCTACCACATTTAGAGATGTATATTTCTACTGGCGTAAGGGCCATGTGATGCATAGTGATTTTGCTTCTAGATGGGATCAACTGGAAAGTTCTTGGCTAGTTGGGTACGTAGTTGTTTGTTGCTAGGAAGGGAGCATGAAGTTCTCATATTTATCATAGGATTGCATGGCGTATGCGGTATTTTGTGTATAGTGGAGAGTGGCATATGTGAGGTCACGGTTCAGTTCTGGAAGGAAGGTCAGAACTGGCAGTTTCAGATGACTAGGTAGGTGATACCACCATTGGGTGGCTTGATGAGGGTATACATTCCAGAAAGGGCAATGTGTTTGAATAAGGGTGCTTCATTTGTGTTACGACGCTCTCTTGTTGGATCGACTGTTGATATTCGAGTTTGCTCGGGGGCACAGAATAATTTTAGGGGTATCCCTCGCAGAATGATAAAGCATTAGGGGTGTTATATATTGAGTGTTGGAATTGGGATCAAATATGTTAATTGGTGCTCCTCATGGATTTTTAGACTGGGAGTTTTAATGAATAGATTATTTTTGTAGTCGTGAACTACAAGGATGCGAGCAAAGCTAGTCAGGCGTTAGAATATGTCATGACTCAGTCATTGTGAAATTTCGTAGAGTTATATATCTATTGTGGGTGACCAGAGATGACTTAGACTTTTGGTAGGCCAGTATGGGTGTGTGTTCTACACTGAGTCGAAATTGTTGACCCCAAATTGCCATTGTTGAGGGATGTATCATTTGATTGTCACTGAGCTTATTCGTGTTTCGGAGTGGTCTATGAGTTACCTTTCGGTGTTTCGAGGAGTTGTGATCGTTGGTTATGTATGTGCATAGGGTGTAGTTCTATCGGGTCTTTATAGCGAGATTTGAGTAAGGTAAGTAATTGGGTGTTGCAGGATTGAGACGTGTTGGTTATGTTCCTTTTGGTTCAGGTGGCATGGTATCGTCTGATTTCCCCCGTGGTTATGGCAATGCGCCTTAAGTAATTGGTGTCGAATTCACATGTTATGTTCTCACGATGTATAACAGGCTTTTAGCATGATGCGGTGTGGTAAGTGTTAGTGGCAGGATAGTCCTCTCGTATAAGTCTTCTTTATTTTATAAATTGAGGTTTTGGGATGTTGTTATTGGGCGCACGAGTTGCACAAGTTATGGATCTGGATGGTATTGATGTTGATCGGACAAATGGTTGCTGGTTTCTACGTGTTGCTTTCATCAACGGCACCAAATGAAGGTGTTTAAGCGAGGTTTTGTTTGATAAGAGGTTATTTACCGGTATTGGGTTGTTATGAGCAGCGATTGAGATTAGGAGTCATCGCTATGAGTGTTGAGTCATGCGGTATATTATGTAATTTCATCTTCTGTTGCGGATATGGCTTGATACAGCGTGTTCAGACTATTTCAGCTTATAGTCGTGGAAAGTTGATCTTGTGAATGGACTCAGAAGTGGAAATTTAGTTCTAAGGTTTATGGGTCAAAATTGGATTTCGAAATTTCAACTGTGTTGTGCTATTAGACCTATATAGGGTAAGGTGACGTGGAATCACCTCCGAATATATGCATGGTAGGTTACACAACAATTTTGGTGGTGTTTGGAACAACTCTAGGCACGTTCGAGGACGAACGTATGTTTAAGTGGGGGAGAATGTAATGACCCGATCGGTCGTTCCGTAGAATTAACATTATTATTGTTGTTATTGCCATGTCATGGGTTGGTTATGCTGTTTATGATGTGTTAGAGTCGGTTGGCTCGGGTTCAGAATGGCTGTAGTGAGAATTGAGACATTTAGTCTCTAAAAATAGCTTTGTTGTTGGAAAAGTCAACTGAGGGTTGACTTATTGGTAAACAACCTCGGAATGAGGATTTTATGGATCGGATAGCTTCGTTAGGTGATTTGGGACTTAGGAGTGTGTTCAGAATAATTTTGTGATGTCCGGTGTTGAATTAGGCTTGAATTGGCAAAAGTTGGAGATTTAGAAGTTCTTAGGCTTGAATTCGACGTAGATCTGGTCTTTTGGTATTGTTTTGGGTGTTCCGAAGGTTCGACTAAGTTCAAGTTATGTAATGGGACTTTTTAGTATGATCGTACGGGGTCCCGAGAAGCTCGGGTGAGTTTCGGATAGGTTTGGGCTGCGTTGTGCTCGTTTTTCTTATGCTTCGACGTTGTTTCTTCAAGTATAAATGATATCATATTGAACAAATGAGCTCCGATTACAGTTTTAAATGAAGCATTTGATCCGTATCGTAATTACGGACTCGTAGCAAAAAGAATCGTCGAATTTGGAAATCGTATGAGGATTTTATGGCCATTTTACCAAGGTTGCCAGATCTTTCAGCTTAATAACGAAATTGCCCCTGACGGCGTATTAAAAACCTGCACTATTTGCAAATCTTAAAATCTACATATCTCCTTCATTATAAGGTCAAATTGAGTGATTGAAAAGCCTAAATTGATTAGAATTTCACAAGGAATCCATTGGGAGCAGTAAGACGCGTGAACAGTATATATATATAACGAGCAGTCCGAGTTTTCTTCTAATTTTTGAACGGGAAGAAGCTTTTGAGGCGACTTTTAAGAGAGAAAATCATTGTTCTTAATTGAGGTAAGGATTTTGGACCCTAAAACTCGATTATATGTGATTAAGGATCAAAATATCAGTGTTTAATTCATGAAAAATCAGTGGAAAAAGGGGGTTTAGGGCTTGAGATTATGAGACCTTTAGGGGTCGATTTGAGGGATCAAACGGACTCCGATTTTGGCATTATTTATATGTACGGACTCGTGAGATGATGAAGAATAGTTGGGAATAAAAACTTATGAGTTACGGGACGTGGGTCTGGGGGTCGGGTTTTGACCGTTTTCGGATTTTTGGGCTAATTTTGATATCTTTCGATTGGAATTCGTTCTTTAAGCATATATTGATGATAAAAATCTGAACTTGATAGATTTGGAACCTTGAGAAGTTGATTCGAGAGGCAAGCGTATTGCGGAATAGTTCTGGGCTAGTTTTGAGGTAAGTAATGTCTTGAAATCCTGTCCTGAGGGTATGAAACCCCGGACTATGCACCCTTCACGGGTTTTGGAATACAAAGATTGAAACTTGGGAAATATATTCCCTACTTAGGAAACTATTGAGTTGCGAAACCAATTTTTGAGCCTTTGCTTAATTAGTATTTATATATTATGATATGTTTTGGGCTGTAAGCCGTGTTCGGGGCTTAGTGCCGATCTGTTTACCCCTTTGGGGACTGTTTTACTGTGTTTCCTCACTTGATATGTTGTGAATTACACTCAGTCTTTTTCTGATAAATTGTTTTGACACTCAGAGTATTTTGATACTATTTATTGAAAAATGAAGCGCTGTTTTGGGTCGAGAACCCGGTATGTTTATGGCTTAAGGGAAAATTGAGAGTGTCTGACTGAGTGAGGCTTTCAGGCCTATATTGTGAGGAGGCTTCCAGGCCTTATGAGAGAGGTGAGGAGGCTTCCAGGCCTTATGTTATTATTGCGCTTGGGCTGTAGGAGCCCTTTCGGAGTCTGTACACACCCCTAGTGAGCGTCGATACCGATTGAGTGATGATTGCCCGCGGGGCTAATACTGAGTGATGATTGATACTGAGTGATTGAGAGAATGCCTGAGGGCAACTGTTACGAGAAATGAGTTTGGCCCGAGGGGCAGATTTACGATGATTTTACTAAGTTTTCGATCTATGATTTACTTCGTTTTCGAACTGGCTTTTACTGAAAATTTTACTGAGATCTACTGATATTGCACTTGTTTTCAAAGGATTTCTGTAAACTGATTTCGAACTTATTATATGATGAATACTACATGGTGACTTGGTGTTTTACTGGTTTTGTGGAATTGTGTATCTGTACTGTGTGTTTTATAATTCTCAGACTGTGATTTATTTTCATTACTATTGAGTTGGCGTACTCATAAAGACTCCTTGTGCCTCTGTGCACAGATTCAGGTGACGATTAGGAGCAGTAGCTGTCTCAGTTCGTTAGTAGTTGTTTACGGGATTTTGAGGTAGCTGTCCAGCGTCCACAGCTTCTCCACTTCCCTTCCTTATTTAGTTTTATCACTTGATTCATATATATATATATATATATGTATATATATATATATATGTATATATGTATATATATATATATATGAGAGTTAGATTTATTTGCGTAGATGCTCATGACTATTGACTCCAGTTTTTGAGAAGTTTGTTTAGAATATTACGGGGACGCTAAAGACTTAATTATATTATTTGATACTATGGTTGCATGCTTATTGTTATATTGTGAAATGTTAAAATTTAACAAAAGCGTAGTAATGTGACGGTCGGCTAGCCTAGTTCCACGATAGGCGCCATCACGGCCTGTTAGGATTTGAGGTCGTGACAACAAGCTTAGTAGCGTCTGAAGGATCGGTACGGAGACGTCTGTACTTATCTATTAGAGGCTATTGAGTTAGGAACAATATCACTTCTATTCTACTCTATTGTGCGAATTTATTCTACCAGTGAAGATTGAACCTGTCTATTCTTGTCCTCTCACAAATCTCGACAACGTGCAAAGCGTTTGCAACCGGACAAGAGATGAAGCCCCAACGACAGCTACGATCAGGGAGAGAGACAGAAGCATAGCTCATTTCAAAGCTCGAACATCAGCACCTATTGTACAGTCTCAAATGAATCTAGACGCGGAGGTTCTAGCTCAGTCGATACATATTGGACTAGCCCATATCTCAGAGGGATTCATAGTTACTTCAGTACTGCATAACAAGGGAATAGTTGATAGCAACAAAGTTGATGTATGTGAGCTGTGAAGTTTAACATCATGAATTATCACACATTGTGACTTATGGCTTCGTGCCAAGTGAGGAAGTCCACTGTCAAGGAATAGATTGTGGGGTCATGTGTTATATCGATTTTGGCTTGAAATGGTATGAGGCTTGAGATTTTTTGCAAGAGATAAAGCTAAGGATTGCGGTGTGTCTGTCTCCTTAATAACCATATACCTCAGTACCAAAGGAGTTATATAAACAACTTTAGATCTACAGAAGTTTTACTCAGCGTGAAAGTTACGGCTGCGGATTTTGGGGTGCTCTAAAGGGAGTACGGTGGTTGACAAGCTTCTAGACTATATGATTTATTTGTATAAAGCTTTACTTATGGGATCGTTGTGCATCAATAGGACTAAGAGTTAACCCAAGGAATAACAATGAGTACATGAATGAGTGGGGTAGCTCAGTGGTGTTGAGTCAACATGGTAAAGGAGAAATTGGTCGCCGGTGGTTGAGGCAAGCCTACAAAGAAGACGACCAGTCAGTGCAACATCAATAATTTGACTTAGTTCTCATAATGCTTTTGAAAGAATTTGTTTCTCGCACCCTCCATAATGCGTGGTGCATAAGGTTTGAACGGTTGCGTCAGGTCACTATGACGGTGTCGGAATATGCCATCAAGTTCTACGGGTTAGCCGTCACACTCCTACTTGTTATCTAGCCAGAAAGCAAGCCCACAGGCTTATTAAAGAACTCAAATACGATTGTAAAATTTTGGACGACTCGGGGCAGGTTGATACTTCATTTCGGCTAGTGGTAGAAATTGTCCTAGACTTGGGAGAGTCATATTTTATCATAGCACTCAAGCTACGTGCCCATTGCAGTTACAACTCAACTTACATGTCGAAGGTGGAGGTCAGATTCCTAGAGGTGGAGACCTAGCCTGTTGGTATATTTTCTACGGTGTGGCTTAGGTAGCTACATTAAATAGTGTCATTACAAGAACAATATCTAATTATTATAAAGTGATGAATTCCTGAACGTAATTCGTTTATGCGTATCTAATAAAATTCTTCTAATATGCTCCACTCTCGGGAGAGCTTCGTAACTCAAAAATATACTTATGTGAACCCTGGTATTGAGAAATTCTATGGAGATAGCTATGTCTATCATTACGTGTTGTAATTTTATTTAACGGATAATATTCAAAAGAAGAAAATGGAAGGTTTTGAGTGACGATATGCATATTACGTGTGATTTAGAATTAAGGACGAGATCCTCGCATTTTGATATGATTCCATGTATTTAAACCGGGCTACGAGCCGCGGTGGAAGTTGTGTAAGGATGAGATCCTTGTTGTGGAAATTCTTGTGTTTAAAGTCTCCCATGTGAATCAAAATTTTACTATAGTAATGGTACATAGTCATGTCTGTTAGGCCTATTCCACAATTTATGTATGAAATAATGATAATAATCATAATAATGAATGAATAACTAATAATAAAAGTAATACAAATAATAAGTAAATAAATAAATAAAGAAATTAATTATTAATTAACTGTGCATAATTTGCCAAATTCGTGTTATAATTATTGAGCCTTGACCTACGAGCTATATGGCCGCCCGGGTGGCGTTAAATGAGACACGTTGATTCGGGTATATAATTGTGAGGCCTTCGTGAATCGCATTTTGTTATCATTGTTGTGAATGTTTGAAAGGAGATTTTTCTGTAAGTGACTGTGAACAACTATTGAGAAACATAATGAGCCGAAAGGATGCTCTATTCGAATGGTCAGGCGAGTGTGGGTTGAACTTTCAGAAACTTAAGATTTTCCTTGACTTCAGCACCAGTGTTGGTGCTACCATCAGGTTCAGGTTCTTTCATGGTGTATTGTGATGTTTCACGAGTTGGACTTGGAGCAGTACTGATGGAGGATGGCAGGGTGATTTTGTATGCGTCTTGTCAGTTGAAAGTCCATGAGAAGAATTACCATGTTCATGAATTAGAGATGGCAGCCATTGTTCATACCTTGAAAGGTTGGAGGCACTGCCTTTATGGTGTGCAGTGTGAAGTTTTTACAGACCATCGCAGTCTCCAGTACTTATTCAAGCAGAAAGATCTAAATTTGAGGCAGCGGAGGTGGTTAGAGTTGTTAAAAGATAATGACGTCACAATATTGTATCACCTGGGGAAGGACAATATGGTGGCCGATGCATTGAGTAGAAAGGCGGTGAGTATGGGCAGTCTTGCGTATATTCCATATGGCAAGAGATCGTTGGCTTCAGATATTCGGACTTGGGCAAATCAGTTCGTGAGGTTGAATATTTCGCCCGGCCATTTTCTAGCTTGTACAGTCGCTCGGTCTTCTTTAATTGAGCGTATCAGAGAGCGACAAGGTGATCACCCACATTTGATGGTTCTTAGGGACACAGTTCGGCACGGTGGTGCCAAGAAAGGTACAGTTGGTGGAGATGGTATTTTGAGGATGCAGGGTCGTATATGTGTGCCAAATGTTGATGGCCTTCGTGAGTTGATCCTTGAGGAGGCTCACAGTTCTAAGTATTCTATTCGCCCTGGTGCAGCCAAATGTATCACGATTTGAAACAACATTATTGGTGGAGAAGGACGAAAAAGGATATTGTTGCTTATGTGGCTCGTTGGTTGAACTGTTAGCAAGTGAAGTATGAAAATCAAAGACCCAGTTGTTTACTTCAGTAGATATATATTCTTGAGTGGAAGTGGGAGCGTATCACTATGGACTTCGTTGTAGGACTCCCACAGACTCAGAGGAAATTTGACGTAGTTTGGGTTATTGTGGATAGACTGATTAAATCAGCACTTTATTCCTGTAGCAAGTACTTTCACTTCAGAGCAGTTGGCTGAGTTATATATTAGGGAGATAGTTCGCCTTCATGGGGTGCCCGTGTCTATCATTTATGATCAGGGTACGCAGTTTACTTTGCACTTTTGGAGGGCAGCTCAGTGTGAGTTAGGTACCCGATTGGAGTTGAGTACAACATTTCACTCTCAGACTGGCGGGCAGTCCGAGCGTACTATTCAGACTTTAGAAGATATGCTTCGCGCTTGTGTTATTGACTTTGGAGGTTCTTGGGATCAGTTATTGCCATTAGCATAGCTTGCCTATAATAATAGTTATCAGGCGAGCATTCAGATGGCTCCTTACGAAGCGTTATATGGTAGATGATGTAGATCTCCAGGTGGATAGTTTGAGCCGGGGGAGGCTCGGTTATTGATTACAGACTTAGTTCAAGAGGCCTTAGATAAGGTCAATGTTATTCAGGAGAGACTTCGTGCAGCTCAGTCTAGGCAGAAGAGTTATGCCGATCGTAAGGTTCGTGATGTAGCATTCATGGTTGGAGAGAGAGTATTGCTTCGTGTGTCACCCATGAAGGGTGTTATGAGGTTTGGGAAGAAGGGAAAGTTGAGCCCTAGGTATATCGGGTTGTTTGAGATTCTTGATAAGGTGGGGGAGGTAGCTTACAGACTTGCATTGCCTCTAGGGTTATCCTTAGTTTATCCGGTATTCCATGTGTCTATGCTCCAGAAATATCATAGTTACCCGTCCCACGTGTTAGATTTTAGCTCTCTCCAATTGGAAAAATATTTGACTTATGAGGAGGAGCCGGTAGCTATTTTAGACCGGCAGGTTGCCAATTGAAATCTAAGAGTTTTCCTTCAGTTCGAGTGCAGTGGAGAGGTTAGCCCGTTGAGGCAGCTACTTGGGAGTCAAAGTCAGTCATGCAGAGCAGATACCACACTTGTTCGCCACTTCAGGTAATTTTCTATGTCCCTTCGAGGACGAACGTGTGTTTTATAGGTAGAGATTGTGATGACCCAAGGGGTCATTTTAGAAAATTAGACTCCGTTCCACGTAAAATAACCATAAGAAAGACTGAAATGAAACACCTCAATTTACGTGCGCAGTCCGGGCGTGAAACCGGAAAGCTTTTATGTGAAAATATGAGAAATAGTAATTTTTAGAATTTAAATATGATAAAAGTTGAGTAAACGGACTGTGTTCCGACGATCCCGGGAGGTCCGCAGTAAATTATGGGACTCGGGCGTATGCCCGAAAATGACTCCGCAGTAAAATATGGGACTCGGGTCCGTATTTTGGATCCTGAGACCGTCATAGCTTTGTTATTATATTTAGTGGTTAACTGTGAAATTTGGTGAAAAACGGAGTTCGTTTGACGTGATTCGAACATCCGGTTGAGAAATTATGAACTTTAAGAGTTCTTGTTGAAAATGATGAGTTTTGAGGTTTAATTCATAGATTTACATGTTATTTTAATGATTTGATCGCACGAGAAAGTCCGTATGATGTTTTTAGACTTGCGTGCATGATTTGTTTGGAGCCCCGAGGGCTCGGGTGTGTTTCGGGTCGGCCACATGATGTTTTTGCACTTGAAGTAATTGTTGGTTTTAAGTTTTCTGGTGTCCAGGTAATTGCTCTGTGCGATCGCATAGGAAAGTCCGTGATAGCACATAGTAAATTTAGAAGGCATGTTTGGAACCCTGTGCGATCGCATGACTTTATCCGCGATCGCATAGTGCAAGCTCAGGGTCCCCAAAAATTGTACTGTGCGATTTCACTCTTTCTCCCGTGATAGCACAACTTTAATTTTTCCTTACCATGTGCGATTTCACTCTTTCTCCCCTGATAGCACAATTTTAATTTTTCCTTACCCTGTGCGATTGCACTTTTTCTCCTACGGTCGCACTGCTTAAAATCCCATACCCTGTGAAATCGCACCTCTTTAACCGCGATCGCACCGTTGCCCAGCCTAGCTATTATAAATACTTGTTAAAGAATGGACAAAACACTTTCTTCCCCAATATTTCGAAGTTCCAGCCCTAAAAACGAGTTTTCTTCATAAATCTTCATCCCCAATTCATAGGTAATCAATTCCAAACCTTGTTCTTTCAATTCCTTACTATTTTGTATCACTTTCAAAGAAAAAATAAAGAATTTTTATGGTAAAAATCTAGGTTTTTGGTGGAATTAAAGAGTTTTATAAAAAATCGATTTTTTTTATCAAATTGAGCTCGGATTTCAAAACTAATAGCATATTTGGGTTCTTGGGTGAATGGGTAATTGTAAATTGGTCCAAACCCCGAGTTTAGACCAAGCGGGCCCGGGGTCGGGTTTTTACTTTTTTTGAGAAAAGCTTAGGAAAAATTATATTTTCAATAAAGTTAGTTCCTTTAGCATTAGTTAATGATATTAAGTTAAATTTGATTAAATTTGATCAAGTTAGAGGTGAATTCAAAAGGAAAAGCAATAGTTGAGCATGGAGTGGCCTGCGGAATTGAGGTAAGTGTTTGGCCTAACTTTAGCTTGAGGGAATAGGACTCCCCACTTGTTTGTTATGTCAATTGCATGGGCCTGGTGTATAGGTGTGGTGACGAGTATCTATGCAACACCTTTCACGACCCAAAATCTATAGGTCGTGATGGCGCCGGACACCACTGTCAGGCAAGCCAACCCCTTAATTAGTTGAAATACTTTCCTGTTTAACGTTTCCGAAATCGATACTTTTCAGTTCATTTGATAATCAAATACATAAAAACTTCGCTAATTAAGCACGATAGGAAATCAACTCAGCTTGATAAAATGAAACCCAACACATCCCCAAAACCCGGTGACACAAATACATGAGCAACTTCTAAGGATTTAATTAATTATACAACGCTTGTCCGAGGAACAATTTGGACAAAGACTTTAAATTAAGTACAAATACATAGAAGGGAGACTATGTCAGCTGCGGGACGCCTCCGGATGAATGCAACCTGTAAGTCTCCAAATCAATCACTGAGCTATGAAGGTACCTGTGCAACAAAATGCACAACAAGTGTAGTATGAGTACATAAACAGATATGTACCCAGTGAGTATCCAGTCTAATCTCGAAGAAGTAGTGACGAGAGGTCGACTTGACACTCACTAAGGTCCATCAGTATAATATAACAGGATATAATGAAAACGGTAGACATGTAAGGCAGTGAGCAGCAAACATGTACAAGGCACTGGAATCCAAGTAAAAACTGAAAGTAAATCACAATTTCCACTTCCTTTTCCCCCAAATATCTGTCAAGTCAATATCCATGAAACAGTACCAAATAGTCATGTGCACACAGGGATAAGACAACAAACCGGAGTCAGAAGGATAATATCTATGCACTGCTGAGGATCGAACGACCCGTCCCATAAGTGCATTCTTACCATAGTATAATCTCTTAGGTGCACTGCCGAAGATCGATCGGCCCGTCCCAAAAGTGCACCTTTAAATCCGCCGTGGCGTATGGCCCGCTCCCATGAGAGTGGGGGAAATCACACTCCGCTCGCGGAATGTAAATTGCGAAGCGGTCACATGCACACATAATAATCTTAACATTTCCTTTCCAAAATAATTTTTCTTCCAAATTTATCAAATTTCATAAATCTCAAGGGATCATCCTTCTCTGCGGAGCGCTATACTGAAATGAACACACCTGACTCGTATGAAGCCTAAAATCTTGTTTTAAATCAAGTAACACACTTCAAATCGATTCCTCTTGCACTGAACAAAGCTAATAGCTTCACCTGGGTCCATAACACCCCGATTCTTCTCATAATACACCAAAACAACCATCACAGTCGGGACATATACCCCACAGTCCACAATCGACTGAACCGAACACCTTCCAGGCATAAATTCTCAGTTAAGCAATATTGCACTTCCTTATACTTGGTCTAATTCCTTCAAACCCTCTGGTTACTACAAGTCACACTAATGCAATCTTCCCGCGGTCAAGCTCCCACTGCTTTCCACGCAAGTTAACAAGTTGTATACCCATACTACCGATAACACATATGCTACAAAACACATCAAGAACCCATGACCAAGACACAAGCCTCTTTCACCGAACATCAATCTCCGGTGATACTAAAGATAACACCAGCTTATTCTAAACATTCAAATCCTTTGCTCTTGCTCCTCCGAGCTCATGACGTCCTTGTTAACACCGAACCGCAAATCTCTATTCTTACTTCCAGTTCCGTACTGACTACTGCTCCCAACATGCCAATATGGAATATTACAGAAATTTCATCATAAATCCGGAACCACTAATAGAGTGAACACTTTATCATATGGAAAACCTTTACTTACCTCAATTCAGGAGAATCGTAACAACACACAAGCGAATTCTCTTAATAAAAATACATGCCAATTCCTTGAGTAGTGGTCTGAACAACCATAACCCTTCCGGGATCCGCCTATACCTGACAGGCCATAGTACTTGAATGCTCCCAACTGAAGTCTATTACGACGACCGACAAGCCCCACACACATCTACACATACCATCCACATACTTAATCACACCGAAGGAACTGATCACTGCCGAACATGTGCCATTTCAACCATGGCTAGCCAAATCCATCTTCCTTTTAATCATCTTCAATTGTCGCAGAGACAATAGTGTCTCCCTATAACTCATAGCAACTTAACCCTCACTCTTCCCGAGTGACCCTGATTCACGAGACCGTGCTGCCTAAATCTCGCAGCCCGTCTCATACCCTTCCAATGACCATTTCCACAATCCGGAGTCTATATCTCTCATTCTTTCAATACTATCATGCAGGCTGAAAATAACATAAACACTCAACCCCTCTTTCCCTTTCTCATAACTTACGCTGCAAAAGCTCGATTCCTAATCATACTACCGCTTGAAACCCTTAAATACCGCATTCTCTAACCTTCAAATTTACTAGGACCACTACTGAGAGTCACCCATTCTGACTGGCCCCGAATACGATCAACCCCAAGGCTCTTCCGGCACCTGAACACCTTCTCAATGAAGTACGTGACTGAGTCACTGCCCTTACAATTTGCCAATATGCCGACGAATCCGCAACCCTATGAGAACACGATCCTACAATCCAACTGCAGGAGGGGGACTCCCCCACTTAGCCCGAAGTTACTCTTGCACCACTGAAGACCCTTCTGAAATCCTTTCTCCTTTGCTAACATGATCTCGCTCAATCAACCCATCCAGCCCTTCCGAATTCTCCTTTTGGCACTCCCTAAAAACCCAAATTCTCTAGCACCATTCACACACTCTTCCTCCTACCGAATAGCCAATATGATCCCTTACAGAAACTAGCCAACCACACAACCTCTAACATATTCCTAGAAAATAACCCACATGTGGAAATCACCAACTGACGCCGCCCAACAACGCTGCGATTCACACCCTTTACAATATCAATATCCCATTCTAAGCCTGCTCTCATTCACCATGTCCGTCCGCCTCTCCTGGACATCTACTAACTGCACTACCACATCTTCTGATCCACTATAACTCTCAAACCACTCTGACTTTCCTTCAAGATAGGAAGCCGTCCTACCACTGACCTCATGTGCTACGCTGCCACTATTCCACCTGTCCTTTCAGAAATTTAGCCGCCATCTGACACGTTTCTCATGACTTCCTTCATCAAATGCTTCTCACTGCAGCCTCAATTCAGCATCATTCTCCGTAGCTCTTAAACTAGTAGATCACCATGATTTCAAACTCTCCAAAGATCATCTTTCCCGAGCTGCCTTCACCAGGAGTAGCTATTAAATTATGAACCACCACACACCACAATCTCGCCAACCGTTTCTTTAACACAGCTTCACAACACTTTAACCCAATGCAACTGAAGAACCATAACACCGGCGAACTTAACATATTCTACTAGATCAAACACCGATACCACATCGCAGTAAATATAGCACCTCACTTGGAAACACCAAGTATTACTACTTTATCAATCCTAAACCTGGCTATTTATAATCCAAATGCCTTTCCTCTGCCGGAACTAAAATACTGAATCTCAAGATCACGCCTTGGGAAGACCTCCCTTCAAACCATTCATCACCCCAATATACGGGTAAGCATTCTGTCACCACCCACATCGGGCGATAACCAATTGTAAGCATCATAACCACTTGAGCATAGCCTCCAGGCTCTTAATGAACACAACTACCGAGCTGAGACAATATATCATTCTCCATGCAGGCAACAACAACAACCTAAACAACTATGCACGGAAGACTTCACGCACCATATTTGTAGCACCATAACAATTCCTCAAATTCCTAATTCATAATAAGCGCTTCGCGACGCGTAAGATTGAATATGAAGGAAACACGGGCATAAGCCAAAAGGGAACCAAATCGCACGATGAGGAATCAAGAAGGGAAGTACTCCTATCCGCCCTGTAGCCTCTTGAAGATAAGTACAGACGTCTCCGTACCAATCCGCAAGAATCAACTAGACTCGCTCATGACTCGTGAAACCTAGGTAACCTAGAGCTCTAATACCAAGTTGTCACGACCCAAAATATATAGGTCGTGATGGCGCCGGACACCACTGTCAGGCAAGACAACCCCTTAATTAAATGAATTACTTTCCTGTTTAACGTTTCCAAAATCGATACCTTTCAAGTTATTTCATAATCAAATACATAAAAACATCGCTAATTAAGTACGATAGGAAATCAACTCAGCTTGATAAAATGAAACCCAACACATCCCTAGAACCCGGTGCCACAAGTACATGAGATATTTCTAAGAATTTAATCAATTATACAACGCTTGTCCGAGGAAGAAATTGGACAAAGACTTTAAATTAAGTAAAAATACATAGAGGGGAGACTATGTCAGTTGCGGGACGCCTCCGGATGAATGCAACCTGTAAGTCTCCAAATCAATCACTGAGCTATGAAGGTACCTGTGCAACAAAATGCACAACAAGTGTAGTATGAGTACATAAACAGATATGTACCCAGTGAGTATCCAGTCTAATCTCTAAGAAGTAGTGACGAGAGGTCGACTTGACACTCACTAAGGTCCATCAGTATAATATAACAGGATATAATGAAAACGGTAGACATGTAAGGCAGTGAGCAGCAAACATGTACAAGGCACTGGAATCCAAGTAAAAACTGAAAGTAAATCACAATTTCCACTTCCTTTTCCCCCAAATATCTGTCAAGTCAATATCCATGAAACAGTACCAAATAGTCATGCGCACACAGGGATAAGACAACTGACCGGAGTCAGAAGGATAATATCTATGCACTGCTGAGGATCGAACGACCCGTCCCATAAGTGCATTCTTACCATAGTATAATCTCTTAGGTGCACTGCCGAAGATCGATCGGCCCGTCCCAAAAGTGCACCTTTAAATCCGCCGTGGCGTATGGCCCGCTCCCATTAGAGTGGGGAAAATCACACTCCGCTCGCAAAATGTAAATTGCGAAGCGGTCACATGCACACATAATAATCTTAACATTTCCTTTCCAAAATCATTTTTCTTCCAAATTTATCAAATTCTGGGTTTTCTTCAAAATCCCCAATTTTTCGCACAATTTTCATGTTCAAATCCATGTAATAAGCTAAACTCAGCTCCTCCATTTTTTTCTCCTTCGCGATTGCACTACAAGGGCTGCGATCGCACAACACCAGAAACATCAGATGACAGCAGCAACAAGGCAGAGATAAATGGCCCAAACACCCCGAAACACACCCGAGACCCCTGGAACCTCGTCAAATCTCACGACTTAGTCCCATAACATCCCACGAACTTGATCGCGACTTCAAATCATATCAAGCAACGCCGAAATCACGAATCGCACTAAAATTCAAACTTTATGAACTTGAAATTTCAAACTTTCACTTCCCATGTCGAAACCCGTCAAATCACCTCTTATTGACCCCAAATTTTGCACACAAGTCATACTCAACATTACGGACTTGCTCCAACTTCCAAAATTGCATTCCGACCCCGATGTCAAAATTTCCACTTCTGGTCGGATTCTTCAAAAACCTTAAATTTTCTAACTTTAGCCAATTGACTTCAAATTAACCCACGGACATCCAAATTCACTTCCGATCGCGCTCCCAACTCCAGAATCATCATACGAAGCTATTTCCAGACTCGGAAACCCAAACGGACATCAATATCATTAAGATGTGCTTCAAGCCAAACTTAGGAAATTTCTCCTAAAATGCTGATTTCCATAATATATGCCAAAACGCTCCCGGGTTATCCAAAACCTGATCCAGACATACGCCCATGTCCGAAATCATCATACGAACATGATGGAACCTTTGGATCCTGATTCCGTGGTCGTTTGTTCAAAATTCCAATCTTAATCAATTTCCTCAACTCAAGGCTTCCGAAATGAGAACTTTCCTTCCAATTTGACCCCGAACTTCCTGAATTTCAAATCCGACCATACGCACATGTCATAATATCTGAAATGAAGTTGTTCATGACTTTCAACTGCTGAACGACGCACTAGAGCTCAAAACGATCGGTCGGGTCGTTACACCACCCAATATGCTTGCTAAAATATGATCCCCTTTCCCGTTTCCCACTTATTGATTATTGTATTAACTGTTACATGATCATTATTGTTTCTATGACTATTTGGCCTTTTTAAATTGTTGTAAGTATTCTTGTGACTATTTAGAAAGTGTATTGGTTGTTTGAATTTGTTTCCTCGTGATATAAATATGGCTGAGAGGTTTGGCATTATTTTATGGAATAAATGTATATATTTTGATATTCTTGTTGGTTTCTTAGTTGAGAGGTAATTGATGAAGTCATGAGAAAAATGCAGGTTATTATTTATAATTGTTGAAATAAAAGTAGTGTGAAAGGCTTGGCCTGATTTGTGAAAATTTTGAATAAACTGATATGATATGTCTGGTGGGAGCGGGTTGAACGCCGCAACAAGGACTGATAAGGGAGGACAGGTGGGATCGGGTTGCACGCCGCAACAGGAGTAATAAGGGAGATATTTTAGGGAGGAGCAATAAGGGAGGACAGGTGGGAGCAGATTGCACGCCGCAACAAGGAGTGATAAGGGAGGATATTTACATTTATATTTTTCTGATCTTCCAAGAAAAAGAGAATCAAAGTTTTGAAAAGCTAAAATATTTATTTTACTACTCTTTAAGTATTTTAGTTCTATTTTTATTTAAAGTTAAAGTTTGAAACTCTGAAGAGATATTTGAGAATTGGTTATAGCTGAATTATTTTATTCTATTTGGTTGCAACACTTAATTACCTATTTGTTTAGATTTCTTTCTTGCTCATTATTTATTGTTGTTAAAGATTATATTGTTGAAGCCCGACTTAGCCTCGTCACTTCTTCGCCGAGGTTAGGCTCGACACTTACTCAGTACATGGGGTCGGTTGCACTGATACTACACTCTGCACTCTTTTGTGCGGATCCAGGTACTGACTATCAGTAGAGATATTTAGAGCGGGTTTTCATTCATTTCGAGACACGAGGTACATCTGCCGCCGTTCGCAGATTCCGAGAGTCTTCTCCTATTTTTACTGTTTTTATTATTCAGAACAGTTGCACTATTTCTTTCAGCCATTATTTGTAGCATTCTTTAGTAGTTCGTGGATTGTGACACCAGACCCTGGGGTAGTTTTAGAGTTATTTATATAATTAGTTCGTGGTTCGTTTTATTTAATTTGTTATTATTATTATTTCACTTTAATGTCGTTGGAATTATTGTAATTAAGTTTGTTTGAATTTATTTATTTATGCTCAAGAAATTAATTAAGGAAATTAGTTAATCGATTTCTAACATTGGCTTGCCTAGAAAAGTGTGGTGTTAGGCACCATCACGATCCTTAAGGTTGGGAATTTGGGTCGTGACAAGAATCAACAGTAATTTCTAAAATTATTTTATGACTTTCCAGGCTGGTAATGATAGGCTTAATGTTGGTATGGTAAAATGATGTATTTTTGGTGACTTTGTTCCATCTAGCTTTATTATGAGAGTCGATTATTTTACCAAAGTAACTATGTACAACTCAACATAAAGAAATTAACTCTAGAGATTGGGCTAAAGGTCCCGATCTCCAATCCCATAATTAATATTACTTAAGTCATCATTTCTCTCAATAGTTTCGTTAAATTCAAGCTTCTCGAACCAGGAATTTATTCTACAGATATATACACCTTGTTTCCTCTTATTTTTAAGAGTAAAATAGAACATTTACTCCACGAGTAATCCTACGTCGCTTGCTTTAACAATTATTTTTTCTCAACTATAGCCGGAAGGAGTAGTATCGATCGTTTTGTAGGATAAACCAATACAGTGTATCAATAACATTTTGTTTATCCTTTTTTTTTTCTTTTTTTCTTTTCTTTTTGGCTAAAAATTGGGTGATGAAAAAAAATATATAAATATTTGTGGTTAATAATAAATAGGTTAAAAATTATATCGAAGAAAGCCTAATTTCATTCTAAATATAATGTTGTGTAGAATTTCGCCCTGATAGACATTTGGGTCAAGTTCTAGTAGAATTTTATTGATTCTACCTGTTGAGATCATAATGCTTCTCATTTCCAACACTTTCTCAAATTTGGAGATACTCATTCTTTCCTTCACAAAAAGAAATCACAAACTTGGAAGTTATATGGCATAAAGGAAAAAATTATGTTTGAAAATGTGCAAACATTTACTTTAAAACTTTAATATTGTACAAGAACAACAAGTAAGAATAAAATAAAAGATGTATATATATATATAGAGAGAGAAACATGAATGAGTGTGGCCCCACACATGCTTTATATGTAATAGACTGACTAATTTAAGACCTTATCAGTCATTTGGTCATGGTTTAAATATAAATCAACAAATTTACATGTGCCAAAATTTGAATTGATTTTTTAAATGGTTAATTAACTAGTTACTTAGGCATACCGATCACCATCGAGTTACTCATGTACAGGTGACTCTATTTTTTTAGAGGCCTTCATGAGATGTTCTGGTTATACAGTAACCTGTATCTTGACCAGATTTATTAATTAATCACTTAATTATCCTAATCTATGACGGGCTTATGAGGCTCCATTGCTTCTCGCTCCTACGGGACTTGTATCTTAGTTATGAGTTTAACATCGTCAGCTCGACTTATTAATTGTAGAATTCATTAGTTTATCAAAGTCATTGATGGATGTTGTTCAAAGTTTCCTCCAAAGTACAATTTAAGCATGTGACCATTTAACTTAGACTTGTCTCCTCCTTTTTTCTAATTTCAACTGTTACATATGAAATAACACTTATAACATTGTAAGGACCTGTCCACCTGAATTTTAATTTTCACGGGAATAACCTGGGTCGACTATTGTAAAGAAGTACCTCATCTCTAATTTTGAAACTCTTTGGTCGGATCAACTTGTCATGACATATCATTGTTTTTTTCTTTGAATATTATAGCATTTTCATAGGCTCCCAATCTCAGTTCTTCAAATTAATTAACTTGAATAAATAGCTTTTTACTAGCAGAGGTTAAATCAAAGTTCAGTACTTTCAATGCCCAAAAGACTTTGTGTTCTAATTCTACGGGCAAATGACGAGGTTTTCCAAAGACTAATCTATATGGAGATGTTCCAATTGGCGTTTTGATAGACGTTCAATACGCCCATAATACATCATCTAATTTTAAAGTCCAATCTTTTCTTGAGATTCCAACCGGTTTTCAAGAATTCTTTTTAACTCGCGGTTGAAAATTGCAACTTTCCCTTGAGTTGTAGCATGATATGGTGTTCCTGTTTTGTGTGTCACATTATATTTTTACAACAAAACAGAAAATTTTCTATTGATGAAATGAGTTCCTTGGTCACTAATGATGACTCGCGGTGTGTCAAATCTGGTAAATATATTTTTTCTAAGAAAATTGCACACTGTACGAGCATCATTCTTTCTCGTGGGAATGCATTCAACCCATCCTGACACATAATCCACAACCACAAGGATATATGCAAAAGAGTTATAAGAAGGAAAAGGACCTATAAAATATATTCCCCAAACATCAAATATTTCACATACCTGTACTAATTGCAATGCCGTCTCATCTCTCTTGGTTATATTATATGTCCTCTGACACCTATCACATTGTGCTTCATATGCTCGAGCATCTTTAATGTGTGTGGGCTAGAAGAGTCCGGCTTCTAAAACTTTAAAAGGCATTCGATTTGCGTCATAATGTCCTCCAATTGCTCAATAATGACAGAGATATAGAATTTTATTCATGTCTTATTCAGGTACACATCTTCTAATGATATTATCTGCAAATTTTTTAAATAAGTAAGGTTTATCCCACAGATAATACTTTGCATCAGATATAAGTTTATTTCTTTGTTGGTAAGTGTCACGACCCAAATTTCCCTCCGTTGGGTATCGTGATGGCACCTAGTCTTAGGGACTAGGTAAGCCTAACATTTAACCACAATAACAATAATAAAAGAACTTTATCAATCTCGATAAATAGAAATCTTGACTGAGTTTACATTTTTCCCAAAACCCGGCAAATAGAAGTCATAAGCTGTCACGACCCAAAACAGGTCTAGGTCGTGATGGCGCCTAACGGTAAGGTTAGGCAAGCCAACAAACAAAAATAACAATGAAAGTGCGGAATACAATAACAACATGGGGTAAGGCCGTAGAAACAAGCTGAACCACAGCTAGGCCCAATACATATACAACCCCGATAACTACAACAAGTGTGTGCCAGGACTAGTGTCACAGTGTCAACGGGCGGCTACATAGATACAACAGCAGAAATACATATACAAAATATACAAGCCGCAGTCTGGAACAAAAGACTGAGCAAAAATGAAACTGGGAGGCTCCAGAGGTGCTGTCAGGAAAACACCAAGAAGACAGCTCACCGTATGGAGCGACGCCGCGATCAGTACCTATCAGCTGACGGACGAACATACGAACCAGCCTCAATAGCTGCACAGTCAAGTGCAGAAAAAGAAAGGAAGTGCAGCATGAGTACATATAAACAAATATGTACTCAGTGAGTCTCCCGTCTAAACTCATAAAGAGTAGTGACGAGAGGTAGAATACATACTCACTAAGGTCCAGTACATAAATAAATAATTAAGGTACATGCTGAGCAGTAAATCAGGTAAGAATAATACATCAAGTAAGGACATGTAATCAACAAACATGCAACTGATCTTAACATAACCTTTCTTTGTAAATTGATCATAGGTATCAATTGTTTCATTTCTCAATATCAGAAATGTCTTATTTTATTATCACAATTGTTCACTTTCCAGTACTCAGTACCGTTTCACAACTCACCCTCGTACGATCCCAATTCAATGCAATGCTTATGTATGTATATATATATATATATATATGTATATAACCGACACGGACAAGACTATCGGCCGAAGTCATAAGGGTGGGTCATAAGGACTGACTCGGTCATAAAGCTCCACACGTTCGCGAATCATACATGCGACCCGTACGCTGACTCGATAGTGATAAGCTCCCCAGGATTGCGAATCATACCTGCGACTCGTGTGATGACTCCATAATGATAAGCTCACCACGATCGCGAATCATACCTGCGACTCGTGTGCTGACTCAATAATGATAAGTTCCCCACGATCGCGAATCATACCTGCGACTCGTGTGCTGACTATGCAAAGTAAAACTCCTCCCGATCACGAATCATGTCTGTGACTCGGGGGCTAGTAAAATAAGTGTAATTCCTCCCTGATCACAAATCAAACCTGTGACTCAGGGGCTGGTAAAAATATAAGTGAAATTCCTCCGTGATCACGAATCAAACCTGTGACTCAGGGGCAATGAAAATATAAGTTCTCCCCGATCACGAATCATACCTGTGACTTGGGGGCCATGAATGCATGAATGCGTATATATATTGGTATATTTAGACACCGTGGTACCGACTCTCCCTCACTCAACGGGATCGGATACTCACATCTCACTGGATAGCCAAAGTTAGGGTTTTTATCA